>VMDO01021207.1:0-35888 GCA_007922755.1 Pedetes capensis
GAACTTGCGATCCTCCCGCCTCCGCCTCCCGAGCCGCTGGGATTACAAGCATGCGCCACCATGCCCGGCCCTATGCTTATTAATTTCTGTGAAGAACAACTGCATGACAGAAATAAATAAGGAAAAATTCAAAAATTTCAATAAGAATCCCCATTTATCAAGAAACAAACAAAAACTCCAATTCCTCAAATCTATTCTATAGAGAGTTAAAATTGCAGAAAGCAGGCATATATGTTAGCCTCTAAGGATCATACTCTATAGGCTTTGAGATTAAAAAGGAGGTTGAGTAATAGAAGGTAATAAAAAGAGGTGGAGTATCTCAAATTATGTTAATCAAAATATGGAAAATAATTTTTCTCCTAATGACATTCAATTAGCCCCCAAAACTCATTGCTCATTCATTTGCTTTTTAACTTGTGAATTCATATGGACTAGGGTGCCAAAATAGTCTCTATGTATTACTTTTCGAAGTTGAATTGAATCATGGTAGCAATGTGTAGTATGATGTTTGTTTGCAAGGTTGCATTAATCAAAAGAATGCTAGTACCAGCACCATCGTGCAACAGGAAGGACGGTCAAAGAAAAGGGCAGAAGAACAGCTTTGGTTGGAGGACTGCAAGAGTATTTTGAAGTAGGATTTGAAATCTGAGAATGTTGTAGAAGTGCAACAATGGAGGCATGAGTGTGAAACAGAACCTCCAACACACCTCACAACTACATGCATTCATCGTAAATTTGAGACTCATGGTACTGTGTGTGAAGTGAACTGAGGGAGACCCAGGAGGCTTCACACAGCAACAATTCCCACTCTTCTACTATGGTAACCACTTGGAGCACCACACCTAACTGCAGGACTCAGACAAGACTGTGTTCATCTTTTGTTATCAGTATATATTGAGTAATATAATTTTAATGCAGCTTGTTTTTTCATTTCTTAAAATGTGTATCCCGTTTTGGCACTCTCTGTATATGTATATACACAGACAAACTCACAGAAACATAAACACACAGTTTTGTTCTGTCCAGGTTAATAAACAGCAAGTAACTTATGATGTTTTTGAAAAATCTAACAAGTTCATTTTGAATGTAAGACCTTAACAAGCAAGGCAGGCAGAGGATTTGAGTTTAGAAAGTTGGTAATGCAGTTAATAGTCTTGCTTCCTATGCTTCCTCTGATTGATGACTGGCTGGAGGAATTAATAATCATTAACCCCCAGCTGCTCATTAATCCTTAGGAAATCCCCCATGCCAAGGGCATCATGGCCTTTGTATGTTGAAGATAAACAAACAAAATAGCACCCAAAAGGCATATAGGTTTTTATAATGAGTAATGCAATTTAAATTATCATGCAAGGCAATCTGAAGAGAATAAATACCATGTACATAAAGTTATTAAGATTTTAAACCACTTTCCAGTACTTTACCAAGTACTTACTTCCTGGTTCATTATTAAGAAGTACAAAGTATGAACTTCCTACACAGCAACCAAAAACATGCATACAATCCAGGTAAAACACTGAAGATGTCTAAGATTCATTTTATAGTGAGGTTTTGAGATGGAGAATCTCTACTCATTTCAACTCTAATAATATGTAAGTATGCTCACCAACACTTTACATAGAGGGAATTCCTTCAAGTCAGTAACTCCCCATCACTGATCATTTGAAATAGGGTTCTCACTCCTCAAACAAACCTAACAGAAACAACACAGTAATAAATCAATGCCATGGTGCTACAGCAAATGAGTGAGAGCATGTTATTGTATGGATAATTATAAGTAGTCTGGGTGGCCAGAGAGAATCAGGGAACTTTGAACAGTCTATGAAGCCGTTGTTGTTGAGTCCTGTCAAGTCAGGTCCAACCCATAGTGACCCTCACAAAATCCTCAATGACTGATTTTTTTCCCCAAGATTGTTTCAGGAGTGGATTTTCATGACCTTCTCCTGTTTTTTTATTTCGTTTTATTTTTTTTGATGCGAGGGATGGAAACTGGGTCCTCAGAGAGTGTGGAGCAACACTTTACCAACTAAGCTAAACCCCAGCTTAAGGGTGTGTGAGTTTATGAATAACTATAAGTATTCTGGGTGATCAGAGAGAATGAGGCAGGTTTGAACAGTCTGTGAAGCCTATGTAGACCTGTGCTGTGGGTAGGATATATAAATCTGGATAATCAAAAGTTCTAACATTCTGAGAGAAAGAATAAAACAAGATTTTTCATTTTGTAATATTAGTTGCCCCCAAGTAGCCTGTCAGCTTGTCATGCTGTGGGGGCTTATGTGCTACTGTGCTGCTTGCTGCAAGCTATACCACTGGTATCTCAGATACCAGCAGGGTCACCCACGATGCACAGGTTTTGGCTGAGCTGCCAGACAAACAGAATAAAGAGAAGGACCCAGCAGCCGACTCCTGAAAAAAAAAATCAACCATTGAAAACTCTATGAGTAACAGAGAATCACTGTCAAGTATACTGCCAGAAAATGAGTCCCCCAGTCTGGAAAGCATTCAAAAGAAGACTGAGGAAGAGTTGCCTCCTCAGATTAAAGTTGACCTTAATGACAGGAATGGAGTAAAGTCCCTGATACTTCTTTTTGCTGATATGGCACCACTCAAAATTAGATGAAGCATTGTGGCTGCAACAGAGGGCTCAAATATAAAAGGATAGTGCAAATAGCACAGTACTTGGTAGTATTTTGTTCTGTTAGGATAGCTTTGGGTCAGATCCAACTTGATACCACCTAACAACAAAAGGAGTATTAGTTGAGTGCCTACTTAAAACCAAGACAAATGTTCACTCTTGATACTTAAGGTAAAGCATCTCCTGTTAAAGATTCCATAGTGTACTATACTTCATAAAGGATTATGCAAGGAATTATACCAAAAAGTTCTAGAGAAGCATGTACAGGGTATTATAGAAGCAGACACTGAAGAGTAAACAATAACAAAAAAGAAGAAAAAGAAAGAAAAGAGCTTAAAATAGGCATGAGTTAGATGGGGACTGCATGAAAGTAAATATGAACACAGATAGAAGGAGGTAAATAAACACTGATATATATTAGGAATGCATCCTGAAATGTAGTAAGACAGGAAGTAGGAGAAGTAAGATAACACCAAATTTTTTAAAAATAGACAAAAGGATTGGATTCTACATTAAGTCATTGTGTGGATTATAGAGACTTCGTTTTTCTTTTTGTTGGAAGGTGAGTAGGAAAAGCAGGCTTGTGATAGTATGGGATATAGATAGGAAAGAGTGAACTAATGGGTATCACAATAAATGAGCTCTAAAACAGTGAACATGAGGACTAAGCTTTGATATATATATATATATATATATATATATATATATATATAGAGAGAGAGAGAGAGAGAGAGAGAGAGAGAGAGAGAGAGAGAATATAGGATAGAGAATATATTCTAAAATACAGAATGATATAACATCATAATTTTCATGTCTCTAAGATGGAATTTGGGCTGGAAGTTAGCTCAGTTGATAGAATGCCACCCTGCAGTCTCTGAGGTCCCAAGTTCGATTCCCAGCACCACAAAATGGGAGAAGGACATGGCAGCCCACTCCCAAAGCAATCCCAAAACAGTCAGCCACTATGGCTGTCACTATGAGTTGGACTCATAGTGTCACAATGAATTGGACTTGATTCAATGTCACCTAACAACAACAACTAGATGGAATTCTCACTTTGTGGGACTCTTCATATTTCTCCAACTCTCGTGACCTGGCCTGTCATTGTATGCTCTGACTTCTATATGTTTTACGGTCTCTAAAATATAGGAACAAGTCCTGCCAATCCAGTCCTGGCTCCTACTGAATCCCTCAGAACCACAGCCTTCTAGTTTTCAGCATGACTTAAGGGTCATAAATTCACTAAAATGACCTACAAAAACCTGATAAGGAAACTCTTTAATTGAGTCTGTTTTTGAGGTCTGTCCGAGGGGAGGAAACAGAGTAGACTCTTTCTGTGATTTCCAGGCAACGTCATTTAATCAGAATGCAGATAGCAGGGATGGCCTCCTAATTGGAACTGGAAACTGGTTTCAAGTAACCTCAGCACTGTTAACATTGCATAATGAGGAAACCTTGGTGATGACATGTCAGATAATGGAAATGACTGGAATCAGTGACTTCTCTGTTTATTCCTAATGACCACAAAAGAGAGAATTATTCAGCAAATGCAGACATTTGGAAATTGGATTCTTATTTATTTTCTTAAAGTAGCCTTCATTTTGCTCGGTGCCATGTTAACCGTAGGTTGTGCTTATTGGAACCAAGTTCTCTTGTTGCACATTTCCTGTATTTGCTCTCAGTTACCATGGAACCTTAAAAATGAGGACCCACTTGTAATATTAATGAACTTCAGTTAACATGGTACCATGCAAAATTGAACTTCCTGTATTTTTCTGTATTTGTGATGTATAATTTGTAAAAATATGTTGTTAGGTGCATTTGAGTAGAGTCTGACTCATAGTGACCCTATGTACAACAGGTGAAACATTCCCTGACATTGTGCCATGCACAGCACTGTTGTCAGCGTATCCCTGCTATTCATAGGGTTTTCAGTGACTGACTGTTTTTGGAGTGGGCTGCCAGCTTCTTCTCCCAAGCCTACAGCCTCCCGTATTCCCCAGCAGTCTCCCATCCAGGTACTAACCAGGCCTAATCCTGCTTAGCTTCCCAGATCTGATGGGATCAGAGGCCACAGTGGTATGGCTGCAGGCTGTAAAAATATATCATGGGAAAAATTAGACGTACACAAAAAGCAATAAGAACCAGGTACCCTATGATATCTTAAATGGCTGAGAAATAGGGAAGCCTGTGCCTGCTCCCATTTAAGCCATAGGTACTTAACCTACTTTTTCCTTGGTTTAGATGATGAAAATACCTTCTTTTCATTTTTTTCTTCTACCATCTGTCTTTATCCTTTAAAGGATGCATTTTAGAAAGAATAATTCAATTAAAAAAGAACAAGGCTGACAGCCAGAGTCTAATATGGATGTAATACATATTCAATGAAAATAATGCAAGTTACTTAAACTTTCTCTATCATTCTATAAAGTGAAGACAGAATATGTGTCTATTGTATGTCAAAGGCATGGAAGAAAGATAAGAGTTAATGAAAAATAAGTGTGATAAAGTAAAATCCAAAAATGAGAATGAGTTATGGTTTGATTACTACTCCTGTACACCTCATTTACATATTTTAAGCTGCAACCACCATGTCATCAGAACTAGAAGGTAGACAGGGACATAAGCAAATTCTAGGTTTAGTATTTGGGAAACTTCTATATACCAGTAAAATCTGGCCCACCATTTGTCTTTGCAAATAAAACTTTATTAGGACATTTCTATACCCATTTGTATAAGTATTATCTATGGGCTTCTTTCATATTGAAGTGCAGAACTAAGTAGTTCTGATATGCACTTGCAAAGCCTAAAATACTATCTGGCCCTTAGTAGAAAAAGTTTGCTGATGCATCCAGAGAGACTCCCTTTCTGACTCATTGTCATCCACACATAGACTACCCAAGTGTTCCATTAGGGCATGGAAGGAAAATTGAAAAAAATTCTATCTATAATTAACTTCCATTTAAGAAATAAGAAAGAAATTAAGCTTCCCTAATCTGGCCATGGTGCCATTTGTCATAACGTATGTGAGGAATCCTGGCAGAAGAGAGAATTCCACAACACAGGAGCTGCCTGGGGAGCCATTACTTTTTTTACGTGCTTATAGCACATTGTCACATAGTGCTATGTCTGTGTTGCTAGCTAAGTGGCATTGTATTATCTACCACTAACCAAACTAATACTTACAGAATAGATAATGTGGTTCAAAATGTTTCTTCCAAAATAATACAGAATGAATACCCTAATAAGGCAAGTATCTTCAATAAGAGTTCTTTAAAATCACAATATGATTAAATTTTAAAGTGATATTCATTCTGATTAATCCTGTATGTGTATCTGTGTGTGTGTTCATGTGTGCATGCCTGCAGCTGATTGTATGTATATGTGTCTAAGTAGATCACTATCATCAGCAATCATACTCCATGAAACTCTGGTCCTGGCCCAGCTCCCTCAGTTTTTCATGATAGTAACTTCTGAGTTCACTAGGCATCCACCAACATCTCTTACTCATCCTCAGATTGTTTGGAATTTTTTTGTTTCTCCCTATGTCACCTCTTTCCTCCAACCAGCAATACTTAGGCTTATTGCCATGCAAAGTCAATGCCCCTCAAACTCTAGGACTGAGAATTCCATTTCTGCAGCTCCTTTGGATCCAGAGAAAATGACCTGGACACAGGCCTGAGAAAAACAGATTTTGTAACTACCTTCTCCTTTCTTCCTTTCTTCCTTCCCTACTGTAGTGTCTTCATGTGAGGTTCATTGGAAAGATGAATTCTGCCTGCTGGAATTTAGCTTTAAACCCTTGATCAGAAAAACACAATTAAGAATGATGGACTTGAAAATTTTAATTACAAAAGGAGAACTTGCAGAACTAGATAAACTCAGCTTCTCCACTCACGACACTGAGATTTTTTCTGTATCCACTGTGAAGCTCCTTTGTTCTAACCTACAAAATGGGTATTATATTATCTTTGTCATTGCTCTCAGGATGAGTTGAGATAGTTTATAAATTGCAAGATAGTTTTAAATTATAGTATTAGATAGACTTTGGAGCTCAATCATTTTTGGACTTTGAATTCATATTAAAAAGAAAAAAATCAGAAAGTTTGAAGGAGTGAGAGAGAAAGAAAGATAAAAAATAGAGTGAGCTTTCTATGTGGCAGGCAATGAGTAACTTACAAATACAATTTTATTTATGCCTTGTTGTAACAATCCCATGAAATAAGAATAATTATCCTGCTATACAGATGAAGAACCAGATGTTCTGCAAGTTTGTCAGTTACTCCATATCACCCAAAGTAACTAATCACAGGTCTGTCTAATCCTCCCCTTTCACTGTGCACTGTCATGTACAAGTATCCTTTATACTAGCTATGGAAACTTTGGATAAGTGACTTACTCATTTGGCAATTTGTTCCTAAATGTGTAAAGAGAAACATTACTACTCTAATGTACTAGCCACACTATCATCTCTAATCCTAACAAAACCCCATTACTTAGAAATACTTATATTCATCTTGGTTTCTCATGTATCTGAAGTTTCTGGGACAGCTTCAGTGGAACCTGAACTTGAACCACCAGCTTCAGATTCATGCACTGCCTGGCAGTGAAGTTTGTAGGGCTGATTAAGGGAACCTAAGTGAAAATGTCTAGCAAAATACCTGGTGCACAATAGGTACTGGATATATACTAGGTTTTGTTTTTTTTTAAGTCAATTCCTCCATTCTCTTGGAATATAATCAGCACATGCTGTTGTGGTCCATTCTAAAAGTCAGAACTGATGAAAAACATCTGCTTGGGTTGAGTACATCAAGGAAAAGCCACAACTGGGGATGAAGCTGAACTGTAGACTACAAACTTTCAACCGGCAGTTAAAGGTTCCTTCTTACCAACATGTGCTACCTTGATAAACTTCCCTCCCGATTCTTTTATTTTTGAAGAAAAGCATTTCCAGATAATAACACAATTACACTTAAGTATCAGGGCCCATTTCAGTATTATTGCATTTGTTAAATCTAACTGAGTCCAAATTACTTCCTCAATCCAAATAAGAGGACAGGAGGAGGGATAGGAGGAGGAAGAGAAGAGGACTGAGGGAGAATGAGGTTTGGGAGAGTTAAATGAAGAAAAGAAGACACATATACAAGATGACAGAGAGAAAAACAGAATGATATCAATGCTGCACATAGCCTCAAGTCCAATAAATGTCACTTAAACTTCCTGCCCACGGTTTCTATGGAAACCCCTTAAGTTAAGAGTGGAACACAGATATTTTTTGGACTGCAACTCACAAGCTGTTTATTTAATTACAATGAAACATGAGACTGTTAGGGACAATACTGCTATCATACTGATAACATTTATGATTCCACAAACAGGTATTGCAAGATCAAGAGATGCGTTTTAGAAAAATCATTAACTTCATATGAATGACATGCAAACAAAATGCATCTTGCATTTGCAGGACTTCATAGATTATTTCCCTCAGGCGAACCCCACATTAGCCAAATGACATTCACTTAAAAGAGAGTTCTTGAGTGGCTTTAGGCCAATTATACCTCCCCCATGCCCAGTGAACAAAACCAAGGTCACAGCGTATTTTCAATTAAACCCAAGACAGCACCAAAGTGCAGCACAGCTGGAAAAGCAAGCACATTATTATCCCATAGATCATTTGTGAGCAATGAATAGGTCTCCAGTGCCTTTCTGTTTTATAGGCATTTGAATATAAAAATAAAGAAAATAGCTTCAGATTAGCTTTTGCCTTCCAAAATAAATACCACTTTTAGGGCATTATTCCTGGTGGCCTGGGGAAAAGTGATTCAGAGCCATCAAATTTTGTCTCTGATGATTACAAATCATTTGCTTAGCCTTTAATTTGGTCACAGAGAACCATCTAATTGGTGGACTCATTTATATCTTTGTTCTTTCACTAAGCAAACATATAGTTTTCTACCTACTATGTATTAGGCACTTTGCTAGGGACAGAGAAGGCAAGAAAATTAATCTTACTCCCTTCCTTAGCTATGGACTTTTTGGAAAGGAATGACTGATTGTCTTACCATTTTTGGAAGACCAAATCTAGTCTACAGGTAGTAGATGAAGCAGATGAATAAATGCATGAGCCTAACTTCAAGGACTGCAGCCATAGCCCTGTCGAATCCCGTCAGATCTTGGAAGCTAAGCAGGGTCGGGCCTGATTAGTACCTGGATGGGAGACCGCCTGGGAACACCAGGTGCTGTAGGCTTGGGAGAAGGACCTGGCAACCCCCTCCCAAAAGTCAATCTGCCATTGAAAACCCTATGAACAGCAGAGAAACACTGAAAATAGTGTTTCCCTTGTTGTACAGAGGGTCGCCATGAGTTGGATACTGACTTGATGGCACCTAACAACAACAACTTCAAGGAGATCACAATTTAAGGTAGGCAAAAAGATATGAAGTCATAGGTCAGAGTCAATATTCCTGCCTATTGCTCCTTGATCCTATATCTATATAGGTAGAATTACAATGATGTATGCTCTGCTACATCCAAAGTTAAATGGGTTTACATGTGTGACATGGTTAGTTGGTGGAGGGCAAGGTAAGACTGGAGCTTCAGGAGTATTCCCAGAGGTGTGCCATATTTCTGCCTGGAGTCCTACCACTGTGGTGTCCAATCTCATCAGATCTCGGATGCTAAGCAGGGTTGACCCTGGTTAGCACTTGGATGGGAGACTGCCTGGGAACACCAGGTGCTGTGGGCTTAGGAGAAGGACCTGGCAACCCACTCCCAAAAAACAATCAGCTATTAAAAACCCTATGAATAGCAGAGAAGCACTAACAATATTGTTTCACCTGTTGTATATTGGGTTGCTGTTAGTTGGACACTGACTCATTGGTACTTAACAATAACAACAACCACCATATTTCCAGTTGTGTGTATGAGCTTCAGTACACTTATAAAATCTTTAGTCCATAACATTGACTGATGGAGGAAGCACTCACAAGAGAAGTAAATCCCAAAAAGTCATCTCTGGAGTCAAGCTGGGAACATGAAGTCTGTTTCTAAGTGGACAAAGAGAAACATACAAGAAATTTGCAAATAAGACTCCATGGATATGTCTTTTCTACTACATTGCAGCTTATTTTTGAAATTTAGTAGTGGTTTGCAGAAGCTGGGCTACACACAAAACTGCTCATACTAGCAAATCTAGTAATTGCTGTTATCAGATTTGACAATGTATAATGAGCCACTTCACATTAGCTACTGTTTTGGTATTCAGCATCAATCATCACCCACCGAGCTCTCCACTGGGGTCTCTATGTTGTAAATAGGGAACATGTTTGCCAATCTAAAAAGAAAAAAAAAGGTATCCATTAGAACAATTCAGTACATGTCTTGATCTGCTGCCGCCACCACCACCACCACCACCACCACCAACACAGACACCACTGGTGACAGTATTTATTGAATCATTACTGTATTTTAACATAGTTCTGGGCAAAAAGCCATAGCAGCTATTTTAACCATTGGCCATTTTGAACGATGCATTTTTTAATGCCAATAAAAAAAAATGCATTTGAAGTCAGACCTGAAGTTCACACTTGGTTTTCAGTTATTAGATTCATGACCTTAGGCAAAGTCACATTTTCTTTCTGATCCAGTGTTCTGATCATAACCACCTCATAAGATCAGATCAGCCCATGCCTTATGAAGATGAATAGGGAGTAATCAGGGCACTCAATTATTAAAGCCAAATGGAATGTTAAAAGTTTGATATAGGCATCTCCTGCAAACTCCAAATGAGATTGATTTTTTCCCCTACATGTCAAACACAAGAGAGAAATGTAACCTTTCCTTTTCCCTTCTGTCCTCTATCCATCCCGACCACTCCTGTGGAACTGATGGGATAAAATTACAGTCTAAGATTGGGGGCCACACAGAACTTGGAGCAAAGAGATGCTAGGAGACAGTGTTATAATTTAGCAGAGCATAATTAATAAGTATTCTTTTATTCCAACAATGCCTGTAGCAGTACCACTGTGGCATCTGATCACCTCAGATCTCAGGAGCTAAGCAGGGTTGGACCTGGCTATTACTTGGATGGGAGACCACCTGGGAACATCAGGTGCTGTAGACTTGGAGAAGGATGTGGCAACCCACTCCAAAAAAAAAATCAGCCATTGAAAACCCTATGAATAGCAAAGAATCACTGACAATAGTGTTTTTTCTGTTGTACATAGGGTTGCTATGAATCGGACATTAACTGGATGGGACCTAACAACAACAATTGCAATAATTACAGAATTTTATATCCCAAACTTAGAAATACACTTGGTGCAAACTGTATAAGAAGGAAGCTCTAAAAAACTGTAGATGGAACAATCTTATATAATTAGTAATCAAGATCAGAGAACCGTATGGATATTGAAATCAAGAATTCCTTTTTTATTTTTTTTTACTAGAAATTTTTAATGTACACCTTAACATGATTCATTCTGACATGCTTTTCATTGGGACATTTCCATATATTGCATTTTGTTGTACATTATACAGATAAGTTCCCCCTTACCCTCTTGTGCACTTCCTCCCCCCACCCCCACCATCAAAGACTTCTCTTCCATTTGCTTGTCTTTTTATGGTAATTTTTTTCTATATATTCTTGGGTTCCAATTCTGTTTAAGATAGAAACTTTTTCTCTAGTGAACTTTCTTTCTACATTGTCAGTACTAGTACATGAATTTTCTAGTCCATCTATAATAGTACCATTCTTAGCTTTTTAAAAATTATGTTCCAATTTCTGCATAGGATTTTTTCCTTCTCATAATTTTGATTCAGCTCCAACATATGAGTGAGAACATGTGGTATGAAATCAAGAATTCTATCATTGGAGGGAACAATAGAGAGGCAGGTGTTAAAATGTTGAAAAAATGAGGAAGAGTGAAGTGTGGATCTGCTGCTAACTCCAACATAGAGGAGTTAGCATATATTATAGCCTGATGCAATAAGCTTCAAACCTGGGCATTTTAGTGTGTGAGATGATAGTTTTTGGAAAAGATAATGTAAATAAAAGTGCTCTTCTAACATAAAAACAATATACTACTGGTAAATATTACTATTATGCAAGAAAAACTGAGATTATTAAAAGATAAATTAAGATAACTTGTAGGTTTTTTCATTGGTTTTAAACTCATATAACTCTTCCTTATAAAAAGTGCTACAAATCTTGTGGTTTCAAGAAACATTAACTGCTCTTCAGTAGAAGATATGAAATGTGAATTATAAATTAATGTACCTGGGATTTATAACAACTGGAGATAAAGGCAATGAGTAACAATTAGCTTGTGCAGAGAGGATACAGAAAACATGAGAAGTGAAAACTTATATTTATTGGTAAATCAACTAACCCATTCTTAATTCTCAGATTAGGCAGAATTCCGTAGCCTCTGACACAGTAGCACTTGATGCTTTCTGAAAAATGCCCCACACTTGACGGTGAAACCTCTACCTGGATTTTCTTTCTCCCTAATGGTCACTCTGTTCAAACCCTATTGCTGATTCTACCTTAACTCATGGGCCACTGAAGATTTGAGAGCCTCAGAGTCCAGTCAGTGACCCTCTTCTTTATTCATCCTCTTCTTTATAAACTTATAACGGCTTTAAGTGCTATCTACAAACTGGATATTGACAAATCTTTTAGCTGGCTTGCAGACTGATATATGTACCTGCTTATGTGAAATCATCATTTGGAGGCATCAAAAATTAACCAGTCCCCAATGAAACTCTGGATGCCAGTACAACTTCAACCTTTGAAAAGACTTTTCATAATAGCAAACTCTGCTTAACCATTTGTATAACAAACTGCTTGAATCTCCTACCATGTGCTCAGCACTATTGGAGGAACTATTCCCCTAATAGCTTAGGTCAAAGTCACCTGTGAAACTAATTTTTATGTTCTCATGACTTGCACCTTTGCATTCTATCACTTCTACACCATACATTCGAACACCTACACAATAGAAATCCTACATATCAAGATTCTGGTCACATCTACATACCTCCATTGTTACATTCTGGCCCATTTTTCCCCTCTTGATAAATGAACTATTCTATAACCTAGTGCAATATCTGTTTTCTTTGCTTCTAGCCTTGCTGCTCTTCAGTCATTTTGTGCAAATAGTGGTGAGATCCTATAAAAATCAAAGCCAGATTAGGTTTCTCTTCTGCTTAATGGTTTCCCATGACACAAAGTAATTTTAATGTCCTCCCAGTGGCCTATGTGGCCACTTATATTCCTGCTCCATATCACTTCTACTTGTCTCATATCATTCTCCTACCACTACTACTGTTCTTCCACCCCCGCCACATTGGCTCCTTACTGTACCGCCAACATGCTAAACATACTGCTTCCTCAGAGACCATGTGCTTGATGTTCTCTGTGTGTGGAATATACTTCACCCAGGCAGCCTTATATCTACACATGCACTTCATTGTGTTGGTGCCAAATAATTTCAGCTAAAGATTTTGTTTTGTTACTTCTTCAAGGACTCTGCAATTATATATCTGCTCATAGAGGCCTTCCCTAGTTATGCTATCTAGAACATAACCACCCTTGTCCCTCTTCATTCTTTGTCCTCTTATTCTGCTTGACATCGTGTTTTATCATGGACATGTTAAAAGAGGAAAGGGTGTATTTCTGCCATGAATCCTCCCAAGGGTCTATAAGTTTGTAGGAATTTACACTTTTATGTTCCTTTAACATAATCAGTTATTTCCAGTGTGGGAAGAATGAAAAGAGCATGTATTGAACAGCTATCAACCATTGTCCTTGCCCTCTACATTGTACCCAGTGGCACATAGTATGTATTCAATAAATGTTACTTGAATAATGAATGTAATAGTGTACTTAGTAAAATAATTTTATATACAGAAAAAACCCTGAAAATATATCCTGAATTTGAACTACTCATAATTAGTTCAAACCATCCAATTTACAAGAGACAACCTTTTAAATCTATACATTTCTAGGTCAAAATTTGTTGACAGACTTTTATGATTCAAACTAAGTTTCCAAAGAGAGAGAATTATTTCAGAAAAGTCTAATTTGTCAATTAGATTTCTCATGCTTGTGGAAATTCATTTCAGTTTACTTCTAGTTATATAAACTTTTAGGAGGTATCCAAGGAAAAAGATTATAAGGAAAAGTCTTTTAATTTCAAACATTCAATTTGTGGAATGATAACTAAAAGGGAAACTAGAATTAGTAAATTTATTTTCTAAGTTCTAAAGAGGTCTTATTTATTAATCACCTGTATAAAGTCTACAAGCTCAAAGGAGAGAAAGCATCCATTTGCTCTATTATCACTTTAAAATCTAATGGTGGCACCATGTATATATGAGAGAAAGCTAAGGCAAAATACCTTTTTTCTGTAATATAGCAGTTCAAATATTATCACTCTTCAATAGTTCTATTATAACAGTGTTTTTCTCATCTAACTTGCTCACAGAAAAAATTAATGACATGTTTATTACTTTTACCATAGTATTCTCTTCATTATACCACTTGTCACTTTGACAACTAAGACTGTATCCTATTAATCACTGCACTGCCATTGCAGAGCTCTCTGCTTGGCATTTACCTGGAAATGATTTTTTTTTAATTAAAATGAAGTATCTATAGATATAGGTGAAATTATAAATGCTACAAAATTATATCTGTATTTGCTAATGGTGTCACAGTTTGACACAGGAGACCAAGGTGTGTGAGGCTAGGGAATGGTATGTACAAAGTATTCTTGATTTTTAAATAATAGCACCAGGTCAGCCTCCTGCTCTATCAGATCTGAGTCCCTGGGATGAAAGGACATATGATTGCTTTGGTCTTTTTAAACATGCTATTTATCTTCATGAGTGGAGTGATGAAGGATGGATCAAGACTGGCTAAGGTATGAGTGACTTATCCTATTCTCCTCAGAAGTGAAGAAAAATGACACAAAGTATGTCACTGTGAATTATAAGTAGTTATTCTACATTTATGCCCACCAGCTCAAATATGATATGGGCTTTTTCCCTAAAAGAATTGTGTTTTCTCATCAAAATACCTAACAATAACAATAGGGAACCTAGGGGAAAGTCAGAGGATATGAAAAATGCCAAAATTACTTCTATGAGACAAGCTGTACCCTGTGGGAAGATACCTCAACACACTCTTTCTGGGAGCTCTAAAATGGCTGTGAGCTCTAGAGTCAGATTTCCATGTGTCTCTGGCTATTATCATTAAGCTAATGTTATAAGAGAGTCACAAAGAGTCCCCAAGGATGCTGCACTAGAACACTCTCCGGCCTGTGGAAATTTCAGCAAGATGTTAATTCTAACAAAGTAGTTTCTTCTCCCCATCATATAACACACAGTCCTCCTGATTTATCTTATTCTCTCATGATAATCATGAAGTGCCGGTGATATATATTCTACAACTTCTGAGTCAAACTAGGATATTGTCATAAAGTTTCTTGAACCTCTGGTAAGATGGACAATGTACAAAAAGTTGCATAAGGCCGTCATCAGTGATGATAACTCTGCATGGCCACCATTGCTGGGTAATGTGCACACTCTGTCAGAGTACCATTGGATGGAGAGAGTGCTATGGAGAGCATTAAGTCATTAATTTCTGACATAAACCTAATCAACTGTTGGACCATGTTAGGAAGGATCTGGTCCCCTAGATAGACTCTATAAGAAAATATTTATATCTAAATTATCAGAAAGCCAAGATTTCTCTTTGCCAAAGCAAGTGCATGTTGTAGTTTTTGCTTCATGTTACTTGTGCCTGACTTTCTCTTTCCCAATTTCTTTAGCCTTTTTTTTCCATTTGATGGTGGGCACTGACTTCTACCTACAGCCAGAACAAATCCTGGCCATGTCATATAACCTGATACTCATACGCAGGGCTTGCTCTGTAAGTTCCTTGATCTCTAACATTATTACATCTATAGTCTTATCACTGTGCTGTCTGATCCCCTTTGATTTGGGAAGCTAAGTAAGGTCAGGTCTGGTTAGTCCTTGGATGGGAGACCACATGTGAATACCAAGTACCATAGGCTTGGGAGAAGGACCTGGCAGCTCACTCCAAAAACAGTCAGCCATTGAAAACTCTATAAATAGTAGAGAAGCACTGACAATAGTGCCTGGCATGGCATAGTATTGGGGAAAGTTTTGTCTGTTGTACATACGGTCATTATGAGTCAGACCCAACTCGATGGCATTAACAATAAAAACAACATTATCACACTTATCTCCAGCCTTGGTAGACTTCATAATATGCATCTCATTCAAAGATAATTGAATGGCTACTAAATACTGGAGACTGTGACATTCTGTGTTGAGTTTGAAAGTGAAGACCTCTCATTTCATGAAGCTTAACTTCTGTTGGCTAGATAGATAGTAAACAAATAAACAAGAGAAGATCAAGTCTACATAAGTCATGAGATTAAAATAAAAGTAATGGGGTGATGAGATAAGGAATCACTGAGAGGAAAATTAAGCTGCACTGATGGAGAAGATCCCTCAGACAAAGGGTTGTACAACTGCAAGGATTACAAGCAATACGCAAAATCATCTTGGAGAGGAATATTTTTGAGAAGACAGAACAAGTAATTTAAAGGTAAAAAATAAACTCATCTAGTAGTAATAAAGTAAACAAAGCAAAAAATTAAATCCATTTGACAAAAATGTGTTTCCTGTGGTTGCTATAACATATTACCACAAATGTTGTGACATAAAGCAATAAAAATTAATTTTGCCACAGGTGTGGAAGCCAGAAACCTGAAGCTGAGATGCTGGCAGAGCTGCCCTCCCACTTAAGGCTGTAGGAAAGAATTCTTCTTTGCCTCTTCTCACTCTGGTGGCTCCAGATGTTCCTTGGTTTATGGCTACTTGATTACAATCTCTGCATCTGTCCTTCTCTTGTTCTTGTTTTTCTCTGGTGTGTCTTTTATACAAACACTTGTCATTTTATTTAGGACTCACCAGGATAATCCAGGATGGTCTCACTCCCACAATGTAATTATGTATGGAAAGACTCTTTGTTTCAAATAAGGTGGCATCCACAGGTTCTAGGGGTAGTATGGGGACTTTTGGAGTCACCACCATTCAAACCACTACAGAGAGCTAGCTAGACTTTGTAGGGCAGGGAAAACAGGGCTTTTAGTTTCTATATGAAGTGGGAAGCTCTTGGCGAACTTTACATGGGAAAATAATATAACCTGATTTAGATTTAAACTGTCATTCTGAATAGGTGTGAAAACTAATTGAAAGGAACTGTGCTATCCTATGAATAGCAGAGAATAGTGCAGGGCATAGCACAGTATGGGAGAGTGTTTTGTTCTGTTGTACATAAGGTGACTATGAATCGGACCAGATTCGACTGCACCTAACAACAATAACAATGGTAGATCAGTTGTGCATGTTGAGAGAAGGCTTTACCTTTAGTGGCAGCAGCAGGACAAGTGAGAAGTAGAAAGTTAGGAATTTCATTGGGAGGTAAAGACAAGGAGCTTTTCTTAGGAATTACATATGGGATTGGTGGCGAAAGGAAACAAAAAAATTGCCATCTGCCACCTACCAATACAGCTGTCTAAATATTATCTGCTCCTGAACTCCCCACTGCCATGCTCCATATGTCTGTAAGAGCATTTGTGTCAAGGGATCACCTCCACCTCCCTAGCCATTCTTAGACCTTTCAAAATATTATTCTCTGTGTTAGTCTGGCTCTCTTCCTATTTCCTATGGCAGTTTTCCTTTCTCTAACTTTGCCCTAAGAATTTGCCCTACCCAATGACAAATCTTTTTTTCAAAACAAAGCTGTTCCAATTCTTTCCCATTCTGATGGAGTTCTCTGGGGCATCCAGACAGGAACCCAAGTGATGCACCCTGAAATGTCAGAGACTTCTGCATTTTATTCTGCTTAAAGAGATTGAAATTCCTCTGAGAATAGGGCTAACATAGTTTAAGAGCCTAATTTTACAATTACTGTCTCAGAGGCATGCATGCACCCTGTACTTAAACCTCTAGAGAACTAGTTTCTAAACTTTCTGCTTCAGATATCCCTTCTGGAAAAGAAAAAAAGATTTGTCTAATTAAGAGGTTAGTATTTCTCAAAGTTATGCGTTTTGAAGAAATGATGATTTTAAGTCAAGTATCATTTTTTCTCCCTTGATAATTTTGAATTCTGTTAGAGAACTGAGCCTTTAGTGTTTTGAAGAAGTTTATCAAAGGTAAAGATAAGAGATGACAATGAGCTGCAGTTCATGTAGTGAAGTCACCTTGATGAAGGAGACATTTTCATATTGAGTAAGCCATTATAAAAGGATGCAGCTGGCAGCCTATATTCTCCTCGTCTCCAGGGGAGGAGAAAGGCAACGTTGAGATCTTTGTCATGTTTTTCTGACATCAGGTTCTTCCCCTATAAGTTGTTCCCATAAAATATTTCAGAGAAGGTACAAAAGTTTTCCATCAAGTAAATGCCTACCAAACTCTAAATTAATTAATTTATTTATTTATTACGTTTTGTGTTACTGGGCTTTACCCCCAGCCCTTTATTTCTTATTTTGAGTCAGAATCTCACTAAGTTATGCAGTCTGCCTCTGGCTTCGAACTTTGGGTCCTCCTTGCCTCCATCTCCCAAATCCAGATTATAGACATGCACCACTGCACATGGCTAATCTCATTTTTAAGCAAATTCAATTTTCCATAAAAATTTTAACATTATAACTTACATTTATATACAACTGTGTTTTCAATTTAACAAATATGGTATATAATGTGTTCTTTTGTCCCATGGTGTTGTAGTTGTTAGGTCCCATCGAGTTGGGTCCGACCCATATCAACCCTAACAGGGTTTTCAATGGCCGATTATTTCGAGATTGCATCAGGAGTGGATTGCCATGTCCTTCTCCTGCTTTTGTGGTGCTGGGGATTGAACCCTGGTCCTCAGAGTGCAGTGCAGCACTCTCCCAACTGAGATAAACCCAATCCCTTTTGTCCCATGAGAAAGTAAATTTTAGGATTTGGTATTCCAAAACCTATAATATTTAAAAAATACCACTTTTAGAGCATGAAATTACTTACCAAGAAATTGCATTCCTTGGAATGTGAAATTTTACAAGAGTGAAGAGAGGGGCTGCTGCTCTCTGACTCTGGATTACAACATTTGAGCATCCACAGGACTTTTAATGCAACCTACCAAACTGGCAACTTTTTAGAAATACAGGTCATTGACATAATATCTATCAACAAATGGGAAATTCTTACAGACTTTTAAGCTGACATTTAGTTCTAATCAAAGGCTGTGTTTATTTAAAAGAGGGCTGCTACCTTCATGATGAAATGGTATCAAATCAATCATAGGTAAGAGTAGGAAAAGATTATTTTAAAAACTCCTTATTGATGAATATTCATCTTTTCCCTCTTTACTCATGAACATTTTTAACTTTACATCACATATATCTTTTTGAGCATGGAATAGTTAAGCAGGAATTGAGCAGATAGTGGAATTGGGAATGGGCCTTAATTATGCTATCCTCTGAGAGAGAAAAATCCATACCTCTGCAAAAAGGGAAAAATCCCACTGCAGGTGGGAATTTAGTCTTTTATTTTTTAACGATGGAAAGAATCTAAAGTCCTCCTGCTGTTGTTATTACTTGGGGAATCCTGATCAGGACAGAAGTATCAGATGTTGCAGAGAGTTTTCAAACTGGAGTTAGAGAAGCCATTCCCAGGTTAATGAGCACAAAGCAGCAGGCATTTTGAAGAGTTTATTTGGAGAAAGGAAACGTCTGCAGAAATCAAGTGATTAACATGCCATACTCAAAGCAAACTCTGAGCGATCTCATTAGTAGCGACTAAGAATAGTCTACAAATGTAATAAGAGCCCTGATACAAGGTCACAAACATCCTAGTGCAGGCCATCTCTGTGTGACCCACTGAAGATGAAGGCAGGGAAACCTCAATGGGCCAGATCAAAAGAGAAGATGAACCAGAAATATATATGAAACTTGTACCAAATGTTACTCAAAGCTCTCCAGATGTGTTTATATACAGAAATATGTACATATATATATATATATATATATATATATATATATATGTACAACAATGTAGATTTAACCATTCTCAATCTGAATAACTTCTGGACAAATATCACATTCTCACAGATCTTCACAAGTGTTCCTAAAAAGAACCCCCTACTCACCTGCATGTGGTTATTGTTCTCTATTTTCCCTGAAATAATATTGTCTGTTTTTCCTCTTTTCAATACCATATGTCTTCTTTTCGAAGAATATAACCCCCAAAGGTAGATGGATATTTTGTAGCTTGTACACTATCTTATTTCCAGAGTTTAGGATAATGTTTGGCGCATAAGTGATTCAAACACTTATTGAATAAAAAACGAAAGACCCCTTTAATATATTCATATACTCACTACCCAAACTGTACCCCATGTATTATTATATGAAGACAGAATGGTGAAATGCAAGGTTGGGTCAAGGAACAAAGGCACATTGAATGACCCATCCTGAAGGGAGTCTAAGCTCATGGTACAGGCAGTCTTAACTGGCTGCTACTTAATCTTTTAGATAGAGCAAATGCATAAAGAGACCAGAGAAGTTTTATGAGAATTTTTTGAGGCAAAATCACACTGTGTGTTCCATTGTAAAGGAAAGTGATGTTATATTCTAACTCCACGTTTAGTAGAAAGAAAGTTAAGGTTAATAAATAAGGATTTTTCCATGACATATCAGTAGGTTAGGTCTTACTCTCTCCAACCCCATAAGGAATAAATAAAATCATGTCCCACATGTCAAGACTAAAGATAGTGTTGACGTGGAGTTTTATGAGGAGAATTTCTTTAGACAAAGTCACACTATGTGTTCCACTCTAAAGGAAAGTGATGTAATATTCTAACTCCATGTTTAGTAGGAAGAAACTTAAAGTTATTAAATAAAGATTTTTCCATGACATATCAGTGGGTTAGGTCTTACTCTCTCCAGCCCACTGGGAGGAAAATTGTATCCCACATGTCAAGACTAAAGATAGGGTTGAGGTGGCACAATACAGGAGACACAATAAGGTGCTATCTAAATTCCATATAAAAAGTATCATGAGGAAGACACCAAGTTGTGATTACACATGCAAGGAAATTTGTTAGGAAAGCTGGGAGATATTTTGGATTCCATATGAAAGAACTGACTATAGGAGTGAAGTACTTACCACAGGGAAGCTGAAAGTTCTTCTGGATGCTCAGAGGCCCATAAAGGAATAATTGATGTCAGGGAAGAGACCATCCCTCTCATCAAGGCAAATTTAGTGGAGCGTGAGGTGGCAGAGATGGGTCACCAGAGAACACATGAAAGCCTCCACAAGGAAGTAAACTTCAAACGTCTCCCAGATTCCAAGATAGTGGTTATTGTGTGAATCCTAGAGAGTAGCAGTCAAGTGACTTCTACTCTGCAAATCTCTCCTCTAGGTTCTCAAACCCTGATCCATCAAAGGAGAGTCAGAGCCAGGGGAGGCACACTGGAGAAGAGGCCGACTAGAAGATGGTCAGTACAGAGAAGAGCCCAGCCACGCCCCAGGATGTCACTTGAGGTTTCCCACTCTCAGCCTGTGTTGGTCAGGACAAGGATTTTAATATTAAAATAAGTTAAATTTTTAATTTTTTTTTTCAGTATGATGCATTGAATCCAGGGCTTTGTGCATACTTTGCATGCACTCTACCACTGAGCTGCATTCCTAGCCCCTTTTATATTTTTTATATTGAGACATGTTCTCACTAAATTACATAGGCTTACTCTGGCTTCAAACTTACCATCCCCCTGACCTGTGTCTCCTGTGTTACTGGGATTACAGGCATGTGCCTCTCCACTCAGCAAGATATTGTAATTACTATGTAGTCTCATATTACCTATTTCTAAAGAGTTTTCATTGAAGGACAGAGATAAACTAAGCTCAAGGAATAAATTTCAAGTTGGAGACAAAAATGAAGTTGTCCTATGATTATATAATACAGATTATATTAGTTCAATATAATTATAATAATTTTACCAATTTTCAAAATCAGGCATCCCAGAATTTGAAATTCTAGGTAAGAATCCCTTATCAAAAATTAACCTTATTCCTCTCTGGCTGTGTTTTACATTTGCTTAATGATTGATGATAATGAGAATAATGGCAGTTAAATAAAACATTAATTTGAGAATAGGGCTCCCAAACTGACACATTTTATTTTTAAATCAGCAACAAATACTTCCAAATGCTTATTTTTTTTAGGACCTGGGGTTTGAACCCAGAGCCTCACATATACTTTGCAAATGCTCTACCGCTGCGCTGCACACTCAGCCCATTTTTCACTTTTTATTTTGAGCCAGATCTCTCTAAGTTATGCAGGCTGAATCTAGCCTTGAATTCTCAACCCTCTTTGCACTGCCTTTGTAAAATATTCTGAGTATCTGTTTTTTCTGAAAGACTTTGCCTTCATGACTTAATTATCTCCTAAAAGTGCCACCTCTTAATAATATCACATTGAGTCTTGAGTTCCAACAGATGAACTTTGGGGGAACATCCATACCATACATCCAAACCATAGCAGACAAAACATGAATAAGACACAGAGGTTAGGAAAACAGAAATTTAAAAATTTTTGTCTGTAAAAAATAAGGAATATATGGTAATTTCTCTCATCTCAGTAATAACTACCTGATAGCCTCAGTAAGCCTTCCTGTGACCTCATGTTTTTCCTTTTTTTTTGTTTTTTTAATCCAACATTGTTATTAATTTTGATCTCATGTTTCTCATAAAGAATTATGATTTTATTTTACCATGTACAGTGGCCAAACTATTTTAGCCTTTATGTTTGGTTGTTATTTTTTTCTGTGTCCTATACCTTCCCTCTCTTAACTGTTTTTAAGGGAATGCTTGACATTGAAATGTCATTTCCACGTAATAAAGAGTAGTCCACCAACCCAATAGGTTAAAATACTAAGAAAGAGCCAGTTTGCCTGTCTATCTCAATTCAATGTTTCTAACAGAACCCGTAGGCTCTAGATGGTCTATGAAAGCTGGTAGCCTAAGAGAATGCAATTTAGAAGCATTATTAATTAATAAAAAATCACTTATTTGTTGTTTACGTGGCCAAACCTGAAACCTAAAAAATGAAAGGTTTGGTTCTGGTTCATGTGTCCTCATATGAATTGATCTGAAAATATTGCTATACATTCTATGCTCTGCCCAGAGCTACAAAGAAAGAGAGAAGCAATCAAGATATAATGAGTTTTCTCCCTTTCTTCATTATTACTTTGCAGTCCTAGAAACCATTCATGGTGATAAGGAAGAAAAATGAAAAGCAGAAGCAGAAAAAGATGTATTTTTCCCTTAGCATTTTGCCCCCTGAGACCATGAAAAATCTCTGGTTTGGCCAATAACTCAATACTTTAAATATTTATGAATGAGCACAAGGCAGGCAATGAATCCTATCCATAGTTTCAATGATTTAGTGTTTTA
Source organism: Pedetes capensis (assembly GCA_007922755.1). Lineage (NCBI taxonomy): Eukaryota > Metazoa > Chordata > Mammalia > Rodentia > Pedetidae > Pedetes > Pedetes capensis. The sequence continues at coordinate 23,174 of VMDO01021207.1, forward strand.
CTCACTACCAATATTTTTTCATTGTCTGAAAAACTGAAATCAGAAAAAAATAATAAAGGAGGTTGACCATTATATGATGACAAATATTTTTTCTGGTCCCAGGTTTGTTGTCTCCTGTCTAAAGACTTACCTGTCTTGGCTTTCATTAGCTCCCAAGCATCACAGCTACAAACTCCCATTACCTTTGCTCTCCTTTGACATTTTTTTCTTTGGTGGAAAGGTTAAAGTAAAATAGTTTCTAGTGATTTTTGATACTGAATTAGAGAAAGAGGCATAGATAGAATAGATAGATAAAGAAATTGCTTCCCCTAGAACCTAGGCAGGAGAGAGAGAGCAAGCAAGTACCTATTTGATTATCTCTGACCTACCATGAGCCTGCAGCCATAACCCTGTGGCATACAATCGAGTCAGACCTGGACAGCTAAGTAGGGCTGGGGCTGGTTAGTACTTGGGTGGGAGACCGCCTGGGAACACTAGGTGCTGTAGGCTTGGAGGAAGGACCCGACAACCCACTCTCAAAAAACAATCAGCCATTGAAAACCCTATGAATAGCAGAGAAGCAGTGACAATAGTGTTCCTCCTGTTGTGCATAGGGTTGCTGAGTCCGATACCTACTAGATGGCACAGAACAACAACAAGGACCTACCATGAATGCTTAGGCTTCTTGCAGTGATTCTAGAACTTAGCAGATTGCTCTGTCATTTTTCTTTTGCTTGTGCAGCACTCCCCTCACCCCATTAAGTGGTGAGCTACTGGAAAAAATTCTAAAAGACTTTGCCATCTGTTTTTATTTTGGTAATGGATTGTATTTGTAATTTTAATGATTTAACATTGTAAAACAGGAGAAGGACATGGGAATCCACTCCCAAAGCAATCGTGAAACAGTCATTGAAAACCCTGTGCAAGTTGCTATGAATTGAATAAACAGCACAAAACAACAGCAAGAACAACATTGTAAAAACCCCAATTCTGAAGCCAGGCACAGCAGTGAATCCCATCAACCTGGGAGGTAGAGGCAGAAGGATCCAAATTTGAGGCCAGAGGCAGCCTGTATAACTTAGTGAGAACCTGTCTCAAGATGAAAGAAAGAGAAAAGAAAGAAAGAAAGAAAGAAAGAGAAAGAGAGAGAGAGAGAGAGAGAGAGAGAGAAAGAGAGAAGGGAAAAGGTACAAATCAGTGGTATAGTGCTTGCAAAGGATGTGTTAAGCCCTGGGTTCATACTCCCATACCTCAAAAATAAATAAAAAAGTAAATAATCCCAAGTCTGTTTATTTTCTCATCTTATTGCTACTTTTATTAGGGGCAAGTACTGCAACAAACTCTTTATGTTAAGTATGCCATTTATATCCAATTTTGGTGATAAGGAAATTATGATTTAATAAGGTAAAGTAACTGTCAAAGTCAGAATAACTGGTAAATACCAAAGTAATGTTTCTTGTTTAAGGCATCTGTATCCAAAAAGGAGGCACTTTAACTTCTACTTCCAAGCACCTATTGTCAGGATGAAAGCCTTGGACAGCTTTTACTTCAGGCATTTTCACAAAATGGTATTGACTCCCAACTTCCGCTTAGCCTTTCTGGATGAAATGTTCTTGTTTGCAATCTGACCCCATCTATAAGCTCCATTATCCCTCTAATCACGTCCCCTACCTGTCCCTTTTGTCTTTTGCCTTCTATTACAGTTTTGTTAAAGGGCAGCAACCATATTGTACCTAATCTTGATTAAGCAAGCATGCCATTTGTCAAGGAGCCAAGCAAGAAAAGTCTTCACAGTGGTCCCCTTAAGCCACTGCTTGGCAGGTTTCCCAGAAAGCACAGTGCAACCTATCCATTCTGTATCCACTGTATCATGTGTAAGAACTTTTATGCCCATTAAAAGTTTCAGATGAATTTCAACCAAATTTCATATACAGTCCAGAGAGAATGATAGTTTCACATTATCTAGAAAATCTGAATTTAGTAAGAATTGGATCTCACAGGATTTAGAATAAAGTGTGCTACATTTCAAAAGAAATTACCACCATCTTTGATGTTCTGAGTTTCTTATTCATATTGTAGCTGAGAATAAGGAGTCATAGCATTATAAATTACCCACACTACAATGGAACTGAGCAGACAGTTCTTAGAAGAAGAAATACAAATGGCCAATAAATATATAAAAAATGATTAAAATCCCTAGTTATTAGGGAAATGCAAAACAAAACAATACCGATATTCCATCCCACTCCAGTAAGAATGGCCCAGATTAACAAAACAATAACAAATGCTGACAAGGATGTAGAGAAAAAGAAACCCTTTTACACTGCTAGTGGGACTGTATTGGAAATCAATATGGAAGTGCCTAAAAAAACTAAGAATAAAACTACGATATGACCCAGCTATTCCACCCCTGGGAATATACCCAAATGAACATAAGTCATCATACCACAGGAACACCTGCACCTCCATATTTACTGTGGAACTTTTCACAATTGCAAGAGTATGAAATCAACCAAGATGTCCATCAACAGAGGAGTGGATTGAATAATTATGAAATATATACACAATGGAATATTACTCAGCAATAAAGAAGAATGAAATTATATTATTTGCAGCAAAATAGATGGAACTAGAGAACATCATTTTAAGCAAATTAACCCAGACTCAGAAAGAGAAACACCATATGTTCTCACTCATATGGGGGCTAAATCTAATTTAAAGGAAAAACATATATACCTATCTAAGAATGGAAAAACAAACAAACACGTAAACCTGATAGAAAGGGGCAGGGGATCAGTGAGTGGGAGGGGAGGTTGGGGAAAGGGGGAAGGTGAGGGGAAACAATGTTGACATAAAGAGGGAGAGGAAAAACATAAAATTTGGGGTATAATTATATGAATACATGATAAAAGGGAAAAATCAATGAGATTATACGTCATGATTGCATATGATTCTCATTACATATTAATTATAATTTCTACTTTTTTCTTTTCTTCTTTAGTTTACACTATTCTGTAAAGTATATAAGATGATGAATGTGAAAGAAAAACTAATTGAATAGTTGCATAATGGATATAGCAAATGACTTATCACTCTGTGCTCCACTAACATTTATAAATAAAAAATACTATTAATTACAATTATTAATCAAAAATTTCTTCAGTAATAAAAAAATACCGACACGATAAAGACATTCGGTAACAAGGTATCAAATGTATAGATTGAACCATGCATAACTCTGGTCCTAAGGTAGGGTACATAATTAAACAAAATATGCATATGATATTTGTTGTTAGCTGTCTTTGAGTTAATCTGACTCATGGAAACCCTGTGGACAACAGAAGGACATTACTCCAAACTTTGCCTTGCACATGATCTTTTTAAGTTTGACCCATTATTGCAACACTATGTTTCTTCTCATTTTGAGTCATGCCATATTAGCAAAAGGAGCTCCCTGGGACTTTATTCCATTTATGTCATTAAGGTTGACTCTACTTAGAGGGGGCAACTTTTCTCTAGTTCTTTCTCAAATACTTTACAGTTGGAGGGAGCTCATTTTCTGGCACTGTATTTGACAGTGCTTCTCTGCAACTCATAAGGATTTCAGTTACTAATTGTTTCCAGAATGGGCAGCTGGGTCTTTCTCCCTAGTCTGTTTAAGTCTGGAAACTCAGTGGAACCCTATCTACCATCAGTGGTCCTGGTGGTATCTGAAATACTGATGGCATAGCTTTCAGCATCACAGCAACATGCAAGCCCTCACAGCATGGCAAGCTGACAGACATGTTGAGGGCACATTTATGAGTATGTGTAAATTCAGAAATTCAACATGTTGCTATGTATAAGTCAAATTATAAGCAGCTTGTGGAGTCAATGTAGCCTGTGAATAGAAATTGAGTATAAAATTATAACATTTATAACACCTGGTTAGAAGTAATATATAAAAGAAAATTCCCAACTGTGGCAGGTGGAATTCTAAGATGCCTCTAAGCCACACTCCTATATAACCTCTTCACATTCTGAGTATGAGTAGGACTTGGAACTTGCTTGTACCTAATGGATAATAATAAAAACTGGTGGAATAATTGTCCCTTGATAAAGTTACATTTCATTGCAAAATTGATGGGAGACCATGCCTGTGATTAGATGAATTTATGTAAGATCTGTCTTAACTCACTATAGTAAGAGTTTCTCTCTTTGAAGAATGAAGCAGTTATGTGGTTCATGGGGGATTCATGTGGCAAGGAGCTGTGAACGGCCTCTAGCAGTTGAATGTGTGGCTCAACAGATTGTTGTTGTTAGGTGCTGTCGAGCTGGGTCTGACTCCTAATGACCTGATATACAGCAGATGAAACACTCCCTGAATCTGTGCCAGGCACACAATCTTACTTATGTTTAAGCCCATTGTTGCACACACTGTATCAATCCATCTAGTTGAGGGTTTTCCTTTTTTTCATTGACCTGCCACTCTCCCAAATATCATGTCCTTCTCTGGGCATTGGTCCCTCCTTACTACATGTCCAAAATACTTAAGATGCAATCTAGACATCGTTGCTTCCAAGGCTCAACAGATAGCCAGCAAGAAATCTGGGACTTCAGCCCTATGTCACAGGCTCTGAATTCTGCCAGTAACTACATAGTAAAGTCTAGTAAAGGGCCAGACCTCCACTTGAAACCTGATGGACACCAATTGCAGCATTTTCAGACTCAGAAGTGTACCTAGCTGAGCAACATACAGTAAGTTTATAATTTTTTATATAGCAAAGAAAGCTAAAAATCTAAAAATAAAACATTTCTGAAATTATAGTACCTATATTTCTGGTTTGTGTAAAGTATCTCTTCCCAATTCAGCAGAGTAATAATAGAAAAAGGTCTTCCTAGGAGAAGATCCGGGAAATATATGCTGTATTCTGCTTAATTAACTAGAAAAAAGGATGTCCAGTAGCTGTTCTATGAGGAACTTAAGATTGATATCAGTCTGGAATTAAACTCAGGGCATGATGTCAAAGTGGAGTATAATTGTTTTTCTGTAGAAATCTTAAAAATACAAAATGAAATTGCCCTCATACTAAATACATAGACAAGTATTTATTGAGAAATTATGGGCCATACAAATATGTCATTAAGAAACTTATTTTCCTGTTGAAAGTACAAAAACGTATGGAAAAATGTGACATATAACCAATATGTTGTTGTATTGTGTGTGATTATTCTGATGTGTCTAGCTATATGTCTCTCAATGGCACCTAACAACAACCACCACCACATGTATATGTCTATGTACTTCTATGTCTCTATGTGGCTTTTTGTCCACAGCTGTGCATATATGTGCACCTGTATATCAGTTTGTCTGTGTCTACATGTGTCTGTGTCTATGTATGTCTCTGTGAATCTTAGTATTCATCTGTGTCTATGCCTTTGCATTTATTTGTGTATGTCAGTGGTAGCATGAGAATATGTTGGTGCGTATATGTCTCCATGTGTATATTTGTGTATGTAAGTGTTGTATATATGTGTCTCTTTGTGCATATGTTTCTATGCATCTGTATTTATGTGTCTGCATGAAGAGGATGTGGAACCAGGCATATCATTGTTGATATCAGATGGTTATTGGCTGAAAGCAGAGAATACCAGAAAGATGTCTATCTATGTTTTATTGACTATGCAAAGGCATTTGATAGTGTGGATCACAATAAATTATGGATAACATTGTGAATAATTAGAATACTAGAACACTTTCTTGTACTCATGAGAAATCTGTACATGGACCAGGAGGCAGTTATTCCAAAAGAACAAGGAAACACTGAATGGCTTAGAGTCAGGAAAGGTGTGTGTCAGGAATGCATCCTTTTTCCATTTTTTTTAGTCTCTATGCTGAGCAAATAATCTGAGAAGCTGGACTTTATGAAGACAAAAAAGGCATCATGGTTGGAGGATGATTCATTAACAACCTGTGTTACGCTGATGATACAAATTTTGTGTTGAAAATAAAAAGGACCTGAAACATTTACTGATGAATATCAAAGTGCACAGCCTTCAGCATAGATTGCAGCTCAACATCAAAAAAATAATAATCCTTACAACTGGATGCAATTTCCTGATAAGTGGAGAAAAGATTAAGGTCTTTCCAAGTTTTGCTTTTTTAGTTCTACAATCATCACCCATGGAAGAAGCAGTCAAGAAATCAAGATATCCATTGCATTGGGAAAAGCTGTGGCAAAAGATCTGTTTAAGATGTTGAAAAGTAACAATATCATATTGAAGATGATGATGTACTAGCCTTATGCCATGGTATTTTCAGTCACATCATATGCTTGTGAAAGCTGGACAATGAATAAAGGAAATAGGAAAGGAATTGATGTTTTTGAATTATGGTGCTAGAGATGAATATTGAATATACCATGGACTGCCAAAAGAACCAACAGATTCATCCTAGAAGAAGTACAACTGGAGTGCTCTTTAGAAAGAAGGATGGCTTGACTGTGTCTTACACATTTTGGACATGTTTTCAGGAGGGACTAATAACTAGAGAAGGACATCATGTTTGGGAGAGTGGCAGACCAATGTAAAGAAAAGGAAAAGCCTCAACTAGATGGATTGACACAGTGGCTACAACAATCAGCTAAATATAAATAAGATCATATGCATGGTAAATGCAGGGTAGCGTTTCGTTCTGTTATACATATGATCACTATGAGTTGGCCTCAACTCAAGGGCACCTAACAACAACAAAGTGTATAAGAGACTTAGAGAAGAGGGAGAAAGGACAATTTAACCTCTCCAGAGCCCTTTATAAGTATTAGTAGAGAAGAGAAAGAAAAATGAAACAAAACAAAAAATCATTGATTTTTGACTCCAGAATCTAGTTTTGGTTTTAATTCTGTGATACATTAGCTTGATGACTTTGGGAGACAACTCAGTTTCTAAGCCTCCATTTTCCTATATAAAAAATGAATTTCATCTTAAGAACTAAATTTATCCCATTGTTGGTGGTGTGTTACCTGGTACAACCACTTTAGAAAATTGCTTGGCTTTTTCTAATGATGTTGAACATACACTGGCCACATGAACCCAAATTCACTCCCAGGTATCTATAAACAATAGATATGTGTAGATACCGTTACTAAAACTGCTCATTGGAAGATATGGAGTAGCATCATTATGGCAAAACTAGAACAACCCCAGTACCCATCACCAATTGAACAGATGATTTGTGGTATGTGCACCAAATAGAATGTCATACAGCAAAAAGAATCAGCAATCTACAGCCTCACAAAAATATGGATGGATTTCACAAACACAATGTGAACAAAAGGAGCCAGATATAAAGGAGGTGCATGATATCTATCTACTTATCTATCTGTCTCTATCTCTATCTCATCTATATCTATACATAAAGTATATGAACAAGCAAATATAATCTAAATAAGAAAACTTAATGAACACTTTTAGAAATTAGGATAGCAGTTATTCTCAGGGAGTGGGCAGTTACTGTGAGAGAACTTTAGGGAGTAGCCAAGCAAGGTGAGACAATCATTAGATTTCTCTAACAGGCAGTGCTTAGCTGCATGTTTAATTTTTGAAATTGCATCCACATGCATGCTCTGATATGTGTGCTATTCTTATTAGCATATTAAACATAAACATATATTTAAAACGTAGTCTTAGACAACTAGAATGATCAAATAGGTTAATTCATCTGAATATGATTTGAACAATTTCAGAACTGCAGCTCTATGAGAAAATAATTCTCAGATTGTGAGTCATGACTGCTGGTTGGTTATAAAAATGACCAACAGACCATGTCCTATAATATGTAAAATGAAATAGAATAGTACAGAAAATATCAGAGTGCATTATATACTCAATATTGTTTTGTGATATAAACATACATATATATGTTCATATGGGCTGGGATTTAAATGGTGTATTTTATTAAAAGTTACAATTATAAAGGGTCATGATTATTGCTATATGCAGCCCATGATGTAAGGTCATGTAGCCTGTCTCTGCATTTTGACTTCCTATACTAAAGACCAGGCTTGAGTCCACATCAGTTAAGTGAGCTAAGAGGGGATCCAAGATTATAATCAAAGCATTTCCTGTATGTATTCATCAGTAACAACCACCATAGGTCACTCCTGGCCATTTGCCAAAAGACCTAAGGCTTTCCCCACAGTGTATGGCCTAGAATTCTACAAATTGTTTCCACAATAGGGAGAGCTGTGGTTTCTCAAATCAAAGTCTCTTGCAAGTCCAAAGGCTCTGTTCTCAACCGTTTTTCTCAGGAACATTGTAGCAGATTCAGCAAGTGGTAGCACAGTGTATTGGTGAAGACACAGAGTGGAAAATATTGCTCATTTGTTTATGCCCTAAATAATGGCATGAAGATAATAATTAACAGCTATACTTGTATCCCTTGATTTAATTAATTCCAGCTTAGGTGTTTGTAAACATGTGATTTTATGTTTGACTAAATATGTCAATGTGAAAATTGGTCACTAATACAGGCACTGAGGAAGAAGAAAAACGCCACCACCAAAAGGCAGGAGGCCCAGGCAGTTCTCAATTTTCTACTTTAAGACACATGACCCACAGAAATCAGTAGTGCTAATTTATGACAGAAAGGGCTCTGGAGAGGTGATGGGGAAGCAGTGTAGGTAAAACAAAATTGAGTAACAGGTAGATGAGGCTTAATACTGCAGCCCGTTTAAATTCAAATTAATGCAGGTAGAAAAAGAAGGTTCTTAAAGTGGGATTGCTTTGCTTCCAATGTGATCACCTTTATCATACTTTCCCAAGGAAAAGAGATTTGAAATAAGAAAATCAAAGAATAATATTATTTGAGATGAATTTTTTTTTACTAAAGGACCCAGGTTAATCCAAGGCTTTTGGCAAAATTAAATGGAGACCAGTGTTTGAAAAAGGGCTATTCAGAGGGTCAAGATGTGCAAGCTTATTAAAAGACTTTTTTTTTTCACTACTAGAGGTTGAATTCAGGCCCTTGCACATGATATCTAAGTGCTCCTGCAATGGAGCTAGACGCTCAATTCAGCCCCCCCCCCTTTTTTTTTAAATTTTGAGACTAAGCTGCACATGCTGCCCTGGCCTCAAACTCCTGATTCTCCTGCCTCAGCTTCCTGAGTTGCTGGGATTATAGGCATGTGTCAGGGTGCTAGCAAGACTAAATTTTACAAAATCATTACTCATGTCATATATTTGAGAGTATGAGAATTTGGTACATGTATACCCTATGTAATGATTAAATAAAGGTCATTAGCATTCCCATCTCCTTAAACATCATCTGTCATTTCTTAGTGTTCATACCTTTCAAACTCCTCTATTCTCATTCTTAAAACACACATAATAAATTGTTGTGAACTATAGAACATTACCCCCGCATGTCTGTCAGTTTGTCATGCTGTGGGGGTTGTAATGTTGAAAGCTATGCCACCAATATTTCAGATGCCAGCAGAGCTGCCTGTGGTGGACAGGTTTCCTCTGAGCTTCTAAATCAAGACAGACTAGAGAGAAGGACCCAGCAGCCCATTCCCAAAACAATTAGTCATTGAAAAGTCTATGAAAAGCAAAGAAGCACTGTAAAATCTAGTTTCCAGAAAATGAGCCCCCCAGATTTGGGATGCATTCAAGAGATGACTGAGGAAAAGTTGCCTCCTCAAAGTAGAGTTATTGTTAATGATGAGAATGGAGTAAAGCCCCCGGGGCCTTCAGCTGCTGATGCGGCATAACTCAGACTAGAAACACAATAGCTGCAAAAATGGACTCAAACATAAAAAGATCATGTGCATGGCACAGTGTTGAGTAGTGTTTCGTCCTGTTGTACATAAGGTCACTTTGAGTTGTGTCCACACTTCCTGATGTTTCTGGTCAGTGAGTACACTTCACATCTGTGGATTGGCCCATTAAATAGAAGGAATGAAGCCTGAAACTCTTCTCAGTGTACAAGGGCCTTCCTTTGGGCTGATTAAAGCTGGGAGCACAGAGAAGAAAGGCTCCCTGCCTCCATGTCGGTCAAATGCCTCTGCTCTGGGAAGGGTCAGGTGGGAGAGGGAAATCTCATAATCAGAGTTAATGATCATAGCCCCACTTTGTTAATTAATGCCACTGACTCATGTGGAGTGAGAACACAAGTTAAAAGGCTCCACATCAGCAAGAAGTCAGCCCTGGGAAAGGGAAGGAGCAGGGAATCCTTTACAGAACTAAGAATGAAGGAGAATCGTTAATTTTCTGTTAATTACATCTTTTAATCTATAATTTCTGAGCAAGGCAGGCAGGCAAAATCAAATCAGTGCTGCCATGACACACCAGTTCCATTTTAATTAAAAGCCACCACCTTCAGATCACCTCACACAAGGGCATGCACTAGAGTCACCCCAAGTCCCATTCTTCACTTCAGTTTTTCCTTTTTAATTATTGCATGAGCAACCAAACCCTTGACTTTTATAGAACAACTTTACAGTGGAGCATTTTAACTCATACCTATACAAGCTAAGAAGTATGCACCCCATGGGTTGATAATCATTCACATACATACATCATGTATATAAATCTTTGAGAATATAGAATATTGAGAATTAATTTTCCTTTCTTTATGGTCCAAGGGGGCTGAATTTGGAACCTTGTGCATACTTTGTAAACATTCTATCACTGAGGTATACCTAAAACCACTTTGTATTTTTGTCTTCAGTCAAGGTCTCATTCAGTTATACAGGCTTTCTCTGGCCTCAAAATCGTGATCCTTTTTTCTCTGTCTCCCAAATCACTGGGATTACAGGCATGTGCCACTGAATCTGACATTAGACCTATTTTTCCAGGACATGGTGAGATCTAACTAGGACTCTACTATCCAGAAAGAGTTCATAGATCTCGTGAACTGGCTGCTTTGCTTGTCAAAGTGTGGACAATCCTTTCCCTTGAAAATAATTTCAATATTTTCCTGTGAGGGTGAAATTCTGGCCCAGATGGGAATGTAAGGTATTTATCCATATGTAAATATTACTTAAAATCCCTACCCAGGATATCAATCCTTATAGCATATATTTTTTTTACATAAAACATATAAAGGAAATCAATCATAAGGTATTAAGATGAGACAAATTTATTTAATTACTTATCAAGTTTACCACATAGGTGTGATTTAGTAACAATATAAATCAGTTTATATATACAATTCACCTATATATCCATATATTAGCACTGTAATACTTTGATTTCATAAAGCCTACTCAATATACCATATTCTTAGCTGGGAAAAACAAGGCATACATTTGTTAACTGAGATTTTGCTTATGTGTCTGTTGTAAAGAGCCATAATCTTTAACATATTATGGACAAATATTATGGACTGTACTCTATACTTCTTGAGCAAGTCTAATATCTCACTTTTATTTTAAAAAGATAAAAATGCAATAACCACTTATAAAATGCACACTTCGTACCATTTTCCACTAGGCACCAATTATATAGAAGCACAGGTCATTCTGTCTCCAACCAACTCATAAATAGCATTGGTTTCTGTTGTATTACTGGAATATTAATTTGGGAACTTTCCAATTGTTCTTCCCTTTGCAGACACAAGATAATGTTAGACTCTTTCATTATGAGACATTTAATTTCTTTTGTGTGAAGGAAATAATGGTAATGGCTTCACAATAATATAATACATACCATGGTCCCAGATAAAGCCTGGATTTGCAGAATTATTAAACATAGAGTCCCATTTTGGCTGAAGGTAATAATAGTGCTGGGATTGCTACATAAAGGGGCTGTATATGTGAGTGAGCTTCTGCTTATGAATATTTGTGTGTATCCTCTTGTAACCTAATACACACATATGAATTGTTAAAAGAATGTAAAAACAGTTTGCCCAGTGAGTCATCGCACAGGGCCTGCTTTGTCGCAGAGCAGTCATAGCTGCACATTAATTTGGATGCTAACTATGCTCCAGTGCTAAACACAAAGGCAGAGGACCTTGCTCAACCAAGGAGATGCTTTAAAGGGCTCACTCAGTGAAAACATCTGCAGTGTCTATTTTAAATCAAGGCCTACAAATTACGTCTTCAGGGAAAGTAAGCTACTTATTGCACTGAACTCAAGTCTCACAGTGAAGCTACATTAAAAGAGGAAGAGACAAGAAAAAGTAGAAATAATCAGAGAGGAAAGGAATACAGGATGAGAGAGAAAGGAACAGAGAGAATGGAAGACATGTCACAAATATCTCTGGATTCCAAAAAAAGTCAATGATATTGTGTTCAAGGTTAGACAAATGCTGTGAGAAATCTATGTTTTATCTATTAAAATTTTCATTGTTGTAGTTATAAAGAAATTAAAAATTTCTGGGTCCTGTGGCACACAACTGTCATCTCAGGTTCTCCAGAAGCTGAGGTAAGAGGATCGCAGGTGTGAGGTGAGAGGCAGCCCATGCAATTTAGTGAGACCTTGTTTCAAAAAAAAAAAAAAAAAAAAAAAAAAAGACAGGAGGTGGGGGGCCTGTAGGTGCAACACAGTGGGAGACCACTTGCCTGGTGTACTTGAGGCCTTGGGTTCAAGCTCCTAGGTACTGGCAGAGAGAGAGAGAGAGAGAGAGAAAGAGAGAGAGAGAGACAGAGACAGAGACAGAGACAGACAGAGAGACAGAGAGAGAGAGAAGAAGAAGAAGAAGAAGAAGAAGAAGAAGAAGAAGAAGAAGAAGAAGAAGAGGAGGAGGAGGAGGAGG
>VMDO01021208.1:0-35937 GCA_007922755.1 Pedetes capensis
GGGAAAGGGTTTCTCTGATGTATTTGAAGAAGAGATCACATCAGGTGGCTTTTGTGGAGGTAAAGACTATTTACAGTACGATTATTCGTTTTCTAAACACAATATTCTTGACTTTTGCACTTGTATCTGATAGAATGTATTTCATAAACAACTATTTTCTTCTAAACATATAATATCTTAAGTATATTTTTCATCATACATGGGCTGTAGTATCCATTTATTTTGACTGGTACCTATTATCAAAGCAGTAAGGTCTTATGAATTGGTAGCTGTTGGCTCAGTATCTAGGAATAAATAACAGGAATCCAATTAATTTATGTCATTTAGCCTTTCCTCCTGAAAGGCAGTATTCTCCACTAGAAAATGACTAGTGATGGCTGTTACTGAATATGAATTTAAAAACTGAGGCTATGTTTGCAATAGCACATTGTATCGGAATCTAAAAGGAACTATTTGAGCCCAACTCATTCTGCATCTCAGTAAGTGTGTCATTATATGGAAGACTTTACTGTTTTTATTCTGCAGAAAACTGCAGCATTCAGAAAGCTTTAAGTCAGCCATTCCACAGACACTGGTCCTTCAAATGTAAATATTCCAGGTCATAATTATCTAGGAAATTAATGCTTTTACAAATTGACTTCATTCATCGTTGTTCAAGTATATTGTCCTGACTTGAAAAGAGTTTTGTGTGAGTCTCTGAGATGGTCCTGTTTGTTCACTCAGCCAGCACTGCTCAGTACTTCCTATGTACTGTTCTAGGTACTGGATAAACAAACTCAATAAAAATCTTCGCTCACCAGGGTCTTGGTGTAGCCACCTTTGATCTGGTACCACTCTGGGTTTTTTGTTTGTTTGTTGGTTGGTTTGGTTTGGTTTATTTTTGTTTTTGTTTTGCTTTTTTGTATGTTTGTTTTGAGAATAAAGTTATTAGTTTATGCATGAAAAAATAGTTGCACACTGGGCCCCGTGGCACACACTTGTAATCCCAGGGACGTAAGAGGCAGAGGCAGGAGAACTGGGAGTTCCAGGCCAGAGGCAGCCTATGTAACTTAGCAAGGTCCTGTCTCAAAATAAAAATAAGAAAATAAAAGGGCTGGGTGAAGCTCAGTGGTGGAAGGCTTGCCTAACATGCATGAGGCCCTTGGGTTCAGCCCTTAAGTCCTGAAGAAATAAATAAATAAATAAATAGTTGCTAGAAAGAATTAAAAAGAGAAAAACTAATAAGTACTCATCTACAAATTTACTACTTCAATTTTATTCTTAATTAAGACTTCTTTTCATACCATAAATTATAGAAATAAATGTGCAGAGATATTTTATTATTAATATTTTATTTATTTATTTATTTATTATTTATTATTTATTATTATTTATATTTATTTATTATTATTTATTATTTATAAATTATTATAATTATAAATCATTTATTATTATTATTTATTTAATTAATTTATTTATTATATTTTATTTTAATATTTTATTATGCAGAGATATTTTATTAAATTATAGAAATAAATGTGCAGAGATAATTTGTCCTTTAAAAGAAGTACAAATGAGCTGGGCACAACTGTGGTGCTCGCCTGTGCTCCTGTGGCCTTGGAGTTGGAGGCAGGAGGATCACTCGGTTCAAGGCTAGAGTCAGGCTGTGTAATTCAGTGAGACCCTGACTCAAAATAGACAGGAAGGAAATGGTCTGTGGTGCAGGCCCGTGTAGAGCACTTGCAAAGCATCTGTGAGTCCCAGGGTTCAACCCCCAGGTACCACCAAAAAAAAAAAAAAAAATGTACAACTGAATTCAGCAGTTTAGGACCTTTCCCTGATCGAAGTATAGCATCTCATTGAAACATTTAGCTGAGGGAAAAAGTTAGTTTATTTGACTCAGCAAGTAAGCTGACTGTGAAATCACTCAACAGCTTTTCTCAGCTCATGGGTAAAGTATTTGGCTTCAATGGAACTTTTGTGTTAACGCTATTTTACTTTTCAACTCAGACAAGCAAAATATTGTCAGCTTATGGACAAATTGCTTGAGGCACCTACTCAGTATTTACATAACTGCTGTCTCATTATCTTTATGACCTGTGGGGCTAGTAGCTTTTATAGAATTGAAGGTGACATCTTGTGACAGTAATGGGGTAGAACTATGATCCTTTTGTACAGTTAAATTCTGTAGTAATAATCCTTGGTCCAGATACCTCTGTAATCGAGTAGAAGTAGTTGGCTTTTCTGGTGGAAGAGAATAACTAAAATTTTGTACTAAAGCTCTTACTGTTTAAAAAGGAATGTGAGGTTACAGTCGCTGGTGATCATCTGACTTAGAGATTGCTGCATTTTTAGTACAATTTAACTCCAATCGCTTTGTTGCTCTGTATTGTAATGAAAAGGGTTTAGTATATCCTAATTGGAGGTAGCAAATTCTTACTGAACAGGAAAGTCTAGTATGACAATTATTGATTTAAGTGAACAAGAAAACTCCTTAAAAAAATTACCCCCATCAAGTGTTATTTTAGTTGTATTTCAAATTATTTTAGAGATAGAGATTACTCTTACAAGAAAATAAAGCATAATTCATTAGGATTTGAAATAAGAATGATGAATAATCTCCTACAAATTAGCAATGCTTTTTCTAACTAATTAGGAGATATGCCCACAGCCATACCACAGTGGCCTTCGGAATTGTTATAATTACTATTATAGAAATAACAGCATTAGAACTGTTTACCTCTTAGAAAAACAGGTGCAAATCATGACATGGATACATCTTTTCTTGTAAGTGTAGTCTAGGTGACAAATGTTTGGCCTCTAGGAACTGATTGTGAAAGGCACACACAAATCCTATGTAGACATCTCCTAATTGTTGTTGTTGTTGTTAGGTGCCATCAAGTCGGTGTCTGACTCCTAGCAGCCCTATGTACAATAGACAAAACACTATTGTCAGTGTTTCTCTGCTATTCATAGGGTTTTCAATGGCTGATTGTCTTTTGGGAGCGGGTTGCCAGGTTCTTCTCCCAAGCCTACAGCACCTAGTGTTTCCAGGCGGTCTCCCATCCAAGGACTAACCAGGCCAACCCTGCTTAGCTTCCAAGATCTGACAGGATTGGACACCACAGTGGTAGGGCTGCAGGCATGAGTATGATAGAGAGGTATAAATACAGTTCTAATTAAAAATGTGCAATGCAGAGCAATCAAATATAAAAGATCTAGGTTCACATTTGCATCCAGAACTATGATTAAAGAATTTGTGAATGCATAGAGACTTTCCAAACCGTTTTCCTGTCCCATGACTCTTCATAGTCAGGAATGTAAAGAAAATCCATGTTACAGCTAATTCTTTTCATGAGACTCTTGCAGAATATTCAGACTTACAAGGAAAATGGTAAAGATATCAGGAAATATGCCAAGGGAAAATACCCATGGAGGTTAAAAGATAATAAAACAGAGGACTCCTTTAGGTAAACTGAGAGGTTCTTTTGGTATTCAAATTAATTTTTACGAAGGAAACAGCCTTAGTTTAGCAGTACCAAAGGGTTATGTGTTTGTCTCCTGAATTTTGCGGAACTAGTAATCTTACATCATAAGAACACGAATATTTAAAGAGACGGACTTTAAATGTTTAAGTAGAAATCTACCTAGATTGTGCCACATTTCCCTCTCATCTTGAGCCTAGTCCGTGCCCCTCTGGAATTCCTGTCTGACATCCTACAGCATCCTTCTAGGTTGTGCCTGCTGGTTCCCATCCTTGCCTTTCTTTTCAGGGTGTTAGCTTTAAAGGACCCCTTTCTCTTTCTGATGTCCTTGTCTTGGAAGTGATACTAGGGAAGACTTCCTATAATTTAAGCTGCATTCTGTTTTATTAGGCAGTCTTGGAAGTAGCATTTCTGATTGGAAGCAGTAACAAGCCACGAAGTAAAATACCTAGATTCTTGTTCTGTTTCTAGCCTTCTATATCAAGAGTCCTCATCCCTGGGTCCAGGACCCATGTGACTGTTAGCAGGGACCATGCAGCCGGAGGTCAGTAGCCGGCCAGTTACCACCTGAGGTCCATCTCCAATCCATGGAAACATGTCTTCCATGAAACCGGTCCCTGGTGCCAAAAAAGCTGGGGATGATTGTTCTAAATTCAGGCAAACAGTGTATCTTCTCCAAACGTCAGTTTCGCCATACCATGTGGAATATTATATAATCATAGTCCATCTTTACAGCAATCCCAACCGGCCATCCCTATTAGCTTGTTTGATGAGTGAAGAAGCTGAGGCCCCGCTAGGTTAAGGACCGTGTCCCAGCTCATATCACTCATGGGGCGGCTCTGAGGGCAGAAGGTCCAGGGAGCCCAAAGCACAATTGCTCCTCCCTGGACTGTGTGGGGCAGCACTTCCACCTCAGGAGCTTTGCTTCCTACTCATTCCTCAGCACTATCTGGTTTGCCTGTTGTTGTTGTTGTTGCTGTTAAGTGCCGTTGAGTCAGTACCCGACTCATAGCGACCCTCTGTACAACAGGGGAAACACTATTGTCAGTGCTTCTCTGCTGTTCCTAGGGTTTTCAATGGCAGATTGATTTTTGGGAGGGGGTTGCCAGGTCCTTCTCCCAAGCCTAGAGCACCTGGTATTCCCATGCGGTCTCCCATCCAGGTACTAACCAGGCCCGACCCTGCTTAGCTTCCGAGATCTGACGGGATCAGATGCCACAGGGCTACAGCTGCAGGCTTGCCTATTGTACAGTAGAAAAATCCAGCTCAGGTAATGTAAGGTACAGAAAAACACCTCATGGACTATAAAGAGCCTGAATATTCACCTTTTTACCTACTAACTCTAAATAAGATAGTAACCTTTCTGCAACTGTTCTGAAGTTTTATGACAGCTATTTTCTTTGTGGTTCAGAGGTTTAAAGAAAAAAAAAGATGTTTTTTTCTAAGTTGATAGTTGTTCCAGAATGCTAAGTTGTTACATTATTGCCATTTCTTTCCACTTGCTTAAATTCGTTTTGGGGAAAGAATTTAAACATTTTCCGAATAGCTGTGAATAACATCCAAATCTTCAATATATGATTTCCACCCCACCATTTTTAACAAAGAAGTAAAATATTTATGAATTGATGAGAACTTTAATAAAGTAAATGAAAAATATGGATGAATGAAGATATGCAGTTTATTTTTTGGTTAATGAAATCTCTTTGAGGAATAAATTACTAGGACAACTTGGAATTTGTCCTCATTTTACAAGAGAAATACATGCTTAAAATTTTTGACCAATACCAGTTCAGTTGGTAGAGCGCTGCTTTGTACACTCTGAGGGCCCAGGTTTGATCCCCAGCACTACAAAAATGGGAGAAGGACATAGCAATCCACCCCCGAAGCAGTCCTGAAAAAATCAGCCATTGAAAACCCTATGAGGGTTGCTATGAGTCAGACTGAGTGGCCGGCTCTTAAAACCACCACCAAGTGAAATTCATGCTCTCTAAACTGGCAACTTTTTAACTTTGTTGTTGTTAATTATGTAACTTATAATAACTAATGTAAATAAGTTATTTAAAGTACATAACATTTTGCCATACTCCATAAGATATTATTTGAGAGATGTTTGTCAGAAAAATGTTTCCTGATATTTCTTTTAAATTAGAGATTTTAAGTATAAAATGACTCTATTTTATTGGAAAAAAAAGTAGATGCTTTTTGCCCGATTTTGATTAGTGATGCAAATATAGAAGCTGAAAATTTGGGAGCTGAGCTCATTCTTCCTCTTATTTTGTAACAGCGAAGTGGTACGTTTGAAAAAGGAAAAAGCCACAACCACAGAAAAACCAGCGAACTGTGTTTTAGGGGTTCTTTGTACTGTATAATGACCGGGTAGCCTTTGGAACTTTGTTATTTTTTGTGACTTTTCATCCCTTGTAATCTGGGCATTATTTGAGCATTTAAATAATCAAGGAGGTGGTTGAAGTCTAATTGAAATAAGTTGATAAGAAAGATTAGCTGTGTGTGTTTCTTCTTTGCCTTATGATCTCATTTTATTGACCAAAGGATTTATCTTGTTTGGAAATGAGTGACCTGACTGCCAGATTTGATTAGAATGAGTTGTCGGGGAGTGTTTCACTCTCTTGTACATAGGGTTGTTATGAGTCAGACCTGACTCGACGGCACCTAACAACAAACAACATAGTCTGTAGCCTAAAAGTTACATTTGCTTCATATTTCCTTAAGTAGAATCTTTCAAATTTATAGAATTATAACTAGAAAATATTTTCAGAAAGAAGATTGCAATTGTATTAATACAAATTTAGCTATTAATGTGTTAATATTAATAACCACAGAGTAATCTTGTTGTTTTGTCCTGAGGGTTTTTGGCATTTCCAGATTTCCTTCTAGTTTTCTTTTTTACATCTGTATGCACTTGACATAGTATTTTAAGTGAATTTAGTTGTGTAAAAAGACAAACATTTGCAAAATCATAGTTATAAAATATCAAAAACTCAGTATGAAAAACAGAAATTTTGGATTTTAAAAAGAGTGGTTGTATTTTCCCCTCAGAAGCTAATATTAAAATGAGAGAATGTGGAATAATATTAACTTCATTTTAGCTTGATATGTGAAGAAAAAAATGATTGTCTAATTTTAAAAGTGCTAATTATTCCACTGCTAAGAATAAGAGCAATTTATGAATTCTTATGATACCATTGGTTTTGCAATGTTGCAAATAAAATTGCTTACTAAAATTCTGGAGAATTAGTTCTTGATGAATTTTGGTTTATATATTTATTTTCAATTAAATATTCCTGACATGCAATTTTTATATATTCTAGGGAATCCGAGGTCGTATCAACAATGGGTGCACACAGTCAAGGTAATAATAAGAAGGCTTTGAAGTTTCTTCTTCTTTTATTCTAATGAGTACAGAGGATGCTTCAGGAGTAGTGTGCTGTTTACACGTATGCTACTTTTTTTTAATATTTGAAATGTGTGTATATTTTCTCACACTTTAAGTATATTTTGTTTATACTTTGTTAGTAATGATATAGTTTAAAAACGGGAAGCTTTTGTCCAGGGAAAACTAAGATTTCCCTGTCTCTTTATATTATATTCCAGAACTAGAAATTAGGTAGAGTAGCAGGATTTGATGGGAATTTTGAAATTTCTGATAACATGGTCTCGTTAATATAATTTTTGGCGTGTAAAACTCCCTTCCATATTGAGAGCTTATTACCCAATATTAAAGCACTTGATAATCATTGTTTATTTTTCGTTAGACTCTAAGTATATGCATATTACTGTCAAAATGGCTCTTCTATCTAAACAACTTTTTAAATTGATGTACTGCACCAAGTAAAAGAATGGAGTAGAATGTTTATATTTTTCAAAAAAGACTATAGGATATAGAAACTTAAAAGCATTAAACCTGACATAATTTTCACCGACTTCTGTTTCGTTTGTGTGTAAAGTTCTTTTTCTATCCTACCAACAATGCTTTGCTTCCAGGAACGTTTATCCAAAGGTTCTCGGAACTATGTTTCCCTTGTTCTTTTGCAGAAAGGTGGCGCCCTGTTCAACACCGCAGTGACCAAAGCAACCCCCGCTGTTCGGACCGCGTACAAATTTGTAAGTTTCTTTTTTATATTTAAACCTTCAGTTGATAAGAGCATACACTTCTCTAGAAGATGGGTAAATTCAAAATATTTTCTACTTTTTAAGTACACTTTAAAAAAAATGCTTAGAGTTCATCTTGAGCCAAGCAAATTCAGTTACTAAAATTATATCATTGTATAGAAAGGTTGGGCTGGGGTTTAGCTCAGTTGGTAGAGCACTGCTCT
The DNA here is from genome assembly GCA_007922755.1 of Pedetes capensis. Lineage (NCBI taxonomy): Eukaryota > Metazoa > Chordata > Mammalia > Rodentia > Pedetidae > Pedetes > Pedetes capensis. The sequence continues at coordinate 7,799 of VMDO01021208.1, forward strand.
GCACTCTCTGAGGCCCTGGGTTTGATGCCCAGCATCACAAGAATGGGAGAAGGACCTGGCGGTTCACTCCCAATGCAGTCATCCATCAAAAACCCTACAAACAGCAGAGAAGCACTGACACAGTGCCAGGCATAGTATAATGTTGGGGAGTGTTGCATTCTGTTGTACATAGGATCACTGTGAGTCAGACCCAACTCGAGGGCACCTAATAACAACAGCAACATAGAAAGGTTATTTCCCTTATATACTCTAAAAGTGGTTTTTCACTTTATTTCATAGTTATCAGCAAAATTATGCAGAAAATTTTGTAACGGTCCATGACAAGGAGTTTTGATTTCTTCATGCAACAGCATACTGTAAAATCTCATGTGCCTGAGGCTCAGGTCCTGTACAACTTAGTGAGACCCTGACTCAAAATAAAAAATAAAAAATGGACTGGGGATGCAGCCCAGTGGTAGAGCACTTGCAAAGTATGTGGGAGGCCCTGAGCTCAACGCCTGTGTACCACTGTATATATAGCCGTAGTTGGTAGTTGTGATTTTATAAGAACTTAGGTTCAAATGCTTTCTCAGGAAATAAATTTATCTGAATTAATAATAAAATAATATATTTTGGTAAATGTTTGGAACTTATATTCTTTCCTTGGCTTATTGTTGTTGTTGTTGTTAGGTGCCATCAAGTCATGCCTGACTCATAGCGACCCTCATAGGGTTTTCAATGGCTGATGGTTTCGGGATTGCCTTGGGAGTGGATTGCCAGGTCCTTCTCCCATTTTTGTGGTGCTGGGAATTGAACTCGGGACCTCAGAAACTGTAGCGCAGCGCTCTACCAACTGAGCTAAATCCCAGCCCTTCCTTGGCTTATAATTATGATATGAATGTCGTTCACCTTTTTGTTTTAAAGAAGTCTATTTCAGTGATTCCATTTTATAACAGGGGAGCTCATCTGCAGAGCTATTCAAAAAGCAGTGCCAACATCCTATGCAATCTGAAACCTAATGAAGCAAAAGTAAGAAGAAATCGTTTTGCCTTAGAAACATCCGTCTCTGCCTTTGGTTTGCTTTTACCATGACCTTGCTAGGAAATCTCTTTGCGCAGATCACTCTCTCTAGTGGGTTGATTTAAATAAGATTTTGAAGAGTTTTATTTTTTTTTCACAGTGAAATATCACACAGCTACCACGTGAAAAACCAAACTCACGTTGAGTCGTCTTTCCCACAAAAAACTCCTTGAGAGCCATAAAAACTTTTGTAGTCAGTAACCTCTCATCTTATGCCTGAAGCAAGCACTTGAAGAATTTCTGCGGGATAATTTGTATTATTTTGGATTATTTGTATTATGTTGCCAAATACGTATTTTCCTCCTCAGTTTCATTCATCTCTTTCACAAAAGTAAATAATAGAGCAAACATGTTCAAAACTTCACATATTCTTTAAAACATTATCCTTGTAGTCAGTAAAGAATTTCGTTTGGAACCCTTCTCTTGTTGTTGTTGTTAGGTACTGTCGAGAGTCAGTATCCAACTCATAGCGACCCTCTGTACAACAGGGGAAACACTATTGTCAGTGCTTCTCTGCTGTGCATAGGGTTTTCAATGGCAGATTGATTTTTGGGAGGGGGTTGCCAGGTCCTTCTCCCAAGCCTACAGCTTCTGGTGTTCCCAGACGGTCTCCCATCCAGGTACTAACCAGGCCCGACCCTGCTTAGCTTCCGAGATCTGATGGGATCAGATGCCACAGGGCTACAGCTGCAGGCCCCCTTCTCTATAAGGAATAAAATATTAAAAATTCAGCTCCTGGATGATTATCCCCTCAATTAATTTGGGGCAAATTAAGGTTTTAAAATATACTTAATCGCTTTTTTCATTTATCTGGTGACAATATCATATAGGAATCAAGGGGTTTGAAGCAGAAAAATATGTCATTTTGTGATTTCATCGTTACACCTAAAACATCTTTCCAGACTGTTGATTTTCTCAAGTCTGTATGCTGAAATTCCTTCTTTGACCATGAATTTCAGTGAATAGAAACTTCCATTTTCTATTATGTGGATATAACAGAGTTTATTTAAACTGGATTTTCTGTAAATGGTTAATTCTACGAATGTGAGAATGATGTCTCCATGTCTGTTTCACTCATTTGGCAAGTTTTACAGGAGCCTGCCGTGAGCCGGTTCTTGGGCCCATCTTGGAGTCAGAGCAGGGTCTGAGAGGACCTGTGAGTGAGGGGGACAGCACCCCTATTTTCATACCTGTACCCCATCACTCTCGCTGCATTTTGAGCATTCTACCCAAGAACTGAAGTTGTCTTTGTTGAGTTAAATCCTGATTTTGTCCTGTACTTTATGAGATTTTTCTATACTTACTTATTACTACGCCTAGAATTTTTTTAATGCGTCCTATACATTTTCATGCTTATTGGGGCCACGAAGAAAACTAGAGATGACACACAATGTCTCATTACAGCAAAGCGAAATGCGCATTTGATTTGGCTAAAAGGTTTTCCTAAGCCATCTTTCTGTTAGGTTGCCGCATCAGTCAAAGCCATTTGCTTGGCGTGTTTCTACAGAGGCTCTTGTTGTGTATCATTAAATTTCAACTTGGTAAACGGAAAAGGATGGGGAGAACCAACACCCCATCTTCCAGGCGATCTGAAAGAGATCCAAGGAGGAGGGGGAGCAAGAGACATTTAAATTAATCTGCACAAATTGCCAAGCCACGGAAGAGACTGGCAGTGGGCTTAACTTTATAGCCTAAGGAGCATCTGAAAGGGTAGCGTGAGCACATGGACGAGAGGGTTTTGGGTAAACTGGGACGTAGTCCCAAGGTAAGCAAGGCATAGGTGGGCGCACATTGTGCGAGATGGGAGCAGAAGCATCTTCCCTGGCAATTGTGTATTTTTACCAACTAGATATGTAAGGATTAATATAGACTCCTTCACATAGATTCAATGGCTTTAAACCCAAAATAATGAATGTGAAATATCTGATTTCTTTAGAATCATTAGTTCTAAAGAACCACAGGATTTATTCTAGTATTAACTGGCTTTTAAGATTATCTTTCATTATTATATATTTCAGTTCTGCTTTGTTTACAAGGTTGTTGTTGTTAAGTGCCGTGGAGTCAGGTTCAATTCATAGCAACCTTATGTAGAACAGAAGGAAACATTCCCCAATTCGGTGCCAGGCACATGATCTTACTGATGTTTAAGCCCATTGTTGCAGACACTGTGTCAATCCATCTGTTAGTTGTTGTTGTTAGGTGCTGTCCAGTCAGTATCCGACTCATAGCGACCCTCTGTACAACAGGGGAAACACTATTGTCAGTGCTTCTCTGCTGTTCATAGGGCTTTCAATGGCAGATTGATTTTTGGGAGGGGGTTGCCAGGTCCTTCTCCCAAGCCTACAGCTTCTGGTGTTCCCAGGCGGTCTCCCATCCAGGTACTAACCAGGCCTGACCCTGCTTAGCTTCCGAGATCTGATGGGATCGGATGCCACAGGGCTATGGCTGCAGGTGTCAATCCATCTAGTGGAGAGCTATTTACAATAAAGAATAATTATTTCATTTCAGTCTAAGATAGCTTCTTGAGCAGTTAGGATATGCCAAATCCTATAGTGAGTACTGCGCATCAATGGGAAGGAAGTAAGATCCCTGCCTTCAGAGTGCTCGGGAAAGCCATGAATTTACTCTTCATGGAAGCTGGGCAGGCGAGCAGGTGGGGGGTTGTGGCCTTGGAGTCTTCAGGCAACAGGCTCTCAGGCTGAAACTCAGCGGGTGCATTTTAAAACCCTTATTTCATCCTTTGTTTGAGAAGGGAAGAAGTTCACCTGTAAGCTTAAATAGACCCATATTTGAAACTAGGGTATGGACGTGTGCCCCGAGTCCCTTTCCTTATTGGTAAATTGCGATACCGATGGTCCAATCTCATAGAGTTCTCGGGACACTAAATAAGAGGGCACGCGCTAAGCGCCCTGCACGCAGGCAGATGTTCATTTGGGAAACACAAAATCACCGTGAGTTCCCCTTCCCCTCTCTCTGTTCGTGGGCATCTCCAGTGGAGCAGAGGCGAAGGCTTCCGTTTCTCCCCCAGTTGTCTTACATCATCCCCCACATGAGTCACAGAAGGACAGAAGGACAGAGACTGGATGGAGTGCTGGAGCCGAATTTTGGCGGAACACGAAGAGAGCCTTGGAACTATTAGATGGCTTTTAACCTATGTGCGGAACAGCCATATCTCTAAGGTGTATCTGCTTATAAAAGCCTGTCTACCTGAAAAACTACTTAAATTAAGATCAATAAAGCTGCTTGAATTTCTTGACATTTGTCCAAATCACTCGCTGCTGTGATTTGCCTCTTCTTTGCCCCTAGAAGTTGGTCACAATTTAGAATTAAGACTGGGCATTCGTAATCTGGTTGGCTCCTCTTGTATATTTTATAGTTTATGAGGCAAAAGGGCTACATGTTAGCCTTTGTGTGATACTTGTATGCAAAGAAACACTAACCATGTTTTTGCCAGCTATTTTAGCCATAACAAAATAGTAAATGGATGGTATCCCCCAAAAGAAGAGTTTTAGATTATAATCTGTCCCTTTTCTTAGTAATGGGAGCAGTCAGCAATTTTTATTAACTGTGATCTTACGTATTTCTTCTGTAAGTGGTAATAGGACCATACTGACCAGACGTATTTATTATCACCTTCCAGGCAAAAAACCATGCAAAACTGGGATTAAAAGAAGTGAAGAGTAAGCTGAAACACAAGGTGCGCCGTGTTCTTCCTTTCGTTATACCGTGATCCTTGCATTAACTTGAAGCTCGTGCTTTATGAATTGCATGAGGCTCGTGTTTTAACGGCTTCTGAAATTGCTTATCCCTTTGTTCAAGAATGTATTTTTCATGGCCAGCCCTCTGGCAACTACCCACCCTTCTATATGCATCCACTGGATAATCTCATCATTGTTTGCATATTTCATCACAGAACTGTGGAGAGCTTCAAAGATTCTTGAACAGGGCAGGATGTATGTTTTCACAAAGATGATTGCCCTGATATCACAATGAAGTTCTTGCTTCAAGTCGACGACTTGTTTTGAAAGATACATTTGGCTTAGAACTAATCCAGAGATGCCATTGTTTGGTTTTATAGGCTCTTTCCCACAGTAGTTATTATAAACTGAAGAAGGTTCTTAACTTACAAAAGATTATATATGAGGGTTTTTGTGGGGATCTGTGAGTTTTTCAGGTGTATGAGTATTCATGTGTGTGTTTACACGTGTTTGGTTTGATTATATGTCACCTCTTTGCAGATTTTGTCAATGGTTATGTTTTGGATTTTTATCTTTGAAGAAAACATAGATTCTTTAAATGTATAACTAAAGGGTTATTTTGATATCTACAGTTATCAGATACTTTGTTAATCAAATACTTCAGTAAAAGAAGGAATGGTCAAAAATAATTACATGTACATTCTCCCACGTGTAGGAAAATGAAGACGACTATGGGGCCTGCTCTGGCTCAGTGCAGTACATACCGGCCTACACGTCTCACAACGGGAAGGGAGGGAGCCTAGAAAAGCGTCAGCTTGCCCAGGTAAAGCCGCTCACCTTCCGCGCCTTCTCGTTCTAAAATTATGAAATCTCAAGTAATTCTTTAGGAACAACTTTGAACCCATCAATTTTTTAATCTTATAATAAGAAGACCTGAAGCGGGTCAAGGGCAAGATCAGGTGGAACAAGGGCAGCGAATTCAGAGCCCATGTTCTAAACATCAATCTCCACCTGCAGGTGGGGTGTCCCTCACCTGAAATCCAAAGTCCAAAACTCTTCCAGCACCAACATGGCGTCAGAAGGGCAAAGTCCCAGTGTGACTGTGCTTGATGGGTCACACTCTAAACACAGGCCCAGTAGAGCAGCTTTAAAAAATATTAAATAGAATGGCTTTCGGGCTATGCGTTGAAGGTGTCTGTGAAACACAAATGCAGTATGTTTGGACTTCGGTCCCATCCCCAGGATACCTCGGCATGCGTACACAAACTGGCCCTTTTGTGAGGCACCAACGCCCCCCTATGACGACGGAGCCCTCGTGTTCAGATCACCTTTTAAAGGTCCCCTGGTCATACTGGCGATTAAATTTTAGCCTGAGTTTTGAAGGGGACAGACATTCAAACCATAGCAGTGTCTAGGAGAGAGAAAGGGCCAGGAACTGTACTAAAACTTTAGGTCTTTGTAAAGACCGGTTCACTTGACAGCTCAACACCTACTGTGTGCCAGGCACTTTTCTAAGCACCACGTATGTCTGTAGAAATAAAGACAAAGCAGAAAAATCCTCTGCCCTCATGGGACCGTTTTTGTAGCATACTAAGTGCTTTCTCTGGTTTATCCACCTATTAAGCTGGTATTTTCATGGGCTGGTATCGCTTAGCTGCAGCATATTGTCAGTGCACGCTGGTTGTATGATCTAGAATAAGCCCTTCCATAAAGTAATTATTTTACATTTACAGGAAGCTCTTCTGGCCACTGCCATTACCTGGAGAATGTTTGCCAACCTGCAGACTAATTAATGATGGGCTCGCTATTGATTTCTGTGGGTTTTCTCACATCACTCGTGTGTGTGGTTATTGACTGGCCGTTCTCAAGCCATAACAGCTAAAAACTTTTCTGAAATGTTCCCTGGCTTTATAATGGAGTGTTTAGATTATATTTACCACTGTGTGTAGTTTTTTATGTGAAAAAACTGATACTTTGTTACCTTAGAATGCCTTAAGATGAAAACATTTGAATTGAAGGAATTCCTTCCCTACAGGTCAATTTTAAATTAAGAGAACTATTGTCAGCTCCTTATTATTTCCAAAACAATCTGACTTCTTATAAGGAATCATAGAATAAAAGATTAAAATTTAAATTCAAATTTATTTTAAAATTAAATAAGGTTTAAGGCAGAGAGAAAGTATGTATATATATAGTATGAAGCTGTTAAGGCTTTGTTCTCTCTTTCTTTATATATATGTATATATATTATATATTATATATATTATATATATGCACATACATATATATATATACATATATATATATATATATATATATATATATATATATATATATAGCTTCTCTTCCTCAACAGCCAAAATGAAAAGTACTACATGATATATAATGCACAGTTATATTTTTTTAAATGTTGTAGGGATAATTGTTGTAGGGAATGGGAAAGGCATTGCAGATCCGTAGATGGATTAAGATGAATATTGTCTAAGAGGGCTGGGATTTAGCTCAGTTGGTAGAGCGCTGCATTACAGTCTCTGAGGTCCCAAGTTCAATTCCCAGCACCGCAAAAATGGGAAAAGGGCCTGGCAATCCACTCCCAAGGCAATCCCAAAACAGGCAGCCACTGAAAACCCTATGAGGGTCGCTATGAGTCGGATACCAACTCGATGGCACCTAACAACAACAACAACAACATTGTCTAAGAGCTCATGAGCTGCCAGAGGTACTTAGTAGAGGAAATCACCTCTGTTTTGGGAGACAGAAAATTGATTTTCTCTATTGTACTTAGTAGAGGAAATCACCTCTGTTTTGGGAGACAGAAAATTGATTTTCTCTATTTGGTCTCTTCTGGGCAGTTGCTATTATTTGAAATATTCCCATTTCTTAATACTTCCTAAGGTTTTTGAGTCCCTAACTTAGCTGTCACAGGAGAGTTGAATCTCTTACAAAAATAAAAACCAACAACAATAACAACATGAGTGGAACTAAACCTAGAATATTTATTATTTTTCTTCCTTCTGTAAGGCTCTTTGAAAATAGAAGAGTAGCACCCCTGTCTAGTGTTAGAACTCGCCCCTCAGTTATGTATCAAAAGGAGGCATGCTCTGGATCCTCTCTGGTACTTGAGTCTTTAAATAACCAGATTCTCTTAAAAGATTTTCCATGTGGTGAATTTAGTGACCTATAAGCAAGATTCTGTAAGGACTTTGGGATTTGTGATCCAGATAATTTTCCTCTTTTCTATTTTCCAAACTCCAATTTCAATAGAATTGAAACTATATAAAAGACCCTAGAACAGCCACAACCTGAGAAGGAATGACCATTTCTGTCTGTTCATGTGTATTACATGATTCATTTAAAACTCCCAGCAACCCAATCAGAGTGGGAACTATAATTCCCATTTTTCAGATCTGTAAACTGAGGAATGGAGAGATTAAGATATGTCCTTGAAATTCTATGGGTCATAAATAACAGAATATAAATTCAAAAGAAGGTAGATCGATTGTAGAACTTTAATTCTTACCTTCAGTTCTGCACTACTCTGGTGCCTTTATGTTGGGTGGGGTGCTGGCGGAGGAGGGGCCCGTTTGAGACAAGGGAGTGGAGTGTAGAGCTAGACTGGACTGGACTGGACTTTGAAAAGGGGACTAGCTTTATCACTGAGCATAACAAAACCCTCCGTAGCCTTCCTTCCTGTGTTTGTAAACTGGCAATAGAACATGTGTCATTTTCCTAGGGTAACCTGGGTGTTACAGGTAATGTATGTAAATGTCTTCCAGAGGATAGGTACTCAGTAATTTGGGGTAGCTGTTTACTGATAGATACGCACACGGCTTGGGTGCGGGGTCTTTATGGCAGTGTTACCACGTGAGAGTCACTAAAAGTCCTCTAGTCACTGAAGTGGGCTGGGATTTAGCTCAGTGGGTAGAGTGCTGCTCCCCACTTTCTGAGGACCCAGGTTAGTTCCCCAGCGCCACAAAAAACAGGAGAAGGACATGGGAATCCACTCCCGAAGCAATGTTGAAACAGTCAGCCACTGAAAACTCTATGAGGGTCGCTGTGAGTCGGACTCGACTCGATAACATCTAACAAGCAGCAAAAGCCACTGAAGTGGTGGGGATCACTAAAATGATCTTCGTTCTAAGTAGAGATGACTGACTGTAGATCTCAACATATAGTTTGAAAAGCAATATACACCCTCTCGGACTGAGAAGTCCGTTTTCTAGTTTGTAAGATGATGTTATGCTGTTTCATTGTCGGTAAAATTAAAGTAATGAGTTATGGACTCGCCTCACCCCATTCCCGGTCCCTGTGATGATCCATTTCAAAAGCGGATCTCAGCAGTAGACAGTTCATTACATTTCCAGTTTCCAGCAAGACATCAGGGAAAGATTTTATCTTGATCTATTTTTCAAAATATGAAAATAGTATTGTGATCATTTGAATTGAAAAAACTGTATTGTAAAGTAAAAAAAAAAAAAAAGTTTTGTGACCTGGGTGCTGCAGAAAGAGCAAGGGTCTACAATACATCTTATGTTGTGCCTGTCTCCTATCACTAAGCTTATCTTTGGAATATTGCAAATCTACCACCCACCCCCCAACAAATACTAATTTGTGTGCCGGTCTGCTAATTAGTATGGCTATTTTCTGTTTTGTTGATGAGGCTTAAATAAATGTCAAGAGTACAGCCATGGCGATCTCCCAATTAGGCTTCGCATTTGTAAAGCCCAGCCCTTTTCCCTTCTGTGGGAGATGACAATTCCAACAGCAGCCCCAGCCTAACAGGACTCCAGGGAGGGGAGCCGCCTCTGGTTTTGCTGAAACTCGGGCCAGCCAGGCCCTGTGAGAATACTGCCATGGGTCATGGTGCAGAACCGTTTTAATCCCGCCTATATACTTACCTCCTTTCGTTAGTTTTATTTAAAACAGAATCCCGAACACTTAGTAAACAATATGTAGACCATTAATCCTGTCATCTGAAATTACGTTTGAAATTTCATTAGAATTTCCTCTTTTACGCATAAGAAATTCCCTTAAATAATAGGTAAAGTGTGTAAAAAGCGAAGATACGCCTCCGTTTTTGATAATATTGGCCACCCTTGGCGTAGCGTAGCAATTATAACGCGTATGTGTCAGTGCGTTTGCATTACACACCCGCCGCACTAGGGAGCAAGCACGAGGCGCAGCTCCGTGACACGTCAACATTAACAGATGGATGGCCCTAAGCAAGGCACAGTCAGTGCAACCAAATCCACTAGAAGTGGAGGATTGAAGCTTTTTGTTGTTAAGCCCTATTAAAACCCTGGCACACACATCTATTTTAACTGTTTCACGTCTGGGACAAACAGCAATCCACTTAGGTGCTTCACCTACCCAATTAGTTATGTAAAAACCGCATGTGACAAAGTGAATGGAAGACTACTTTTCATCTGTAACGTGATAGAGTGTCCTCTGCCTGTTGATAAATACTCACCCTCGGAACATCGTCAAGACTTTAGCCCAAGTACAGTGTTTACAAATAGAAATATGTTTCATAGTAATCATCTCTACTGATAAGACCAGGCACTGTTAAGCTGGTGGTTGTCTATTCTATTTTTAATACAGTCACATACAGACAATAGTTCGAGATATGAACAGTTATCATTTGAATAAACAAGGAAGATATTTTCATCATAAAACATGATCTGTGTGATTTCTATTTGCATCTGTTACACTTACTTAAAAATGAAATTTTGCTGAGTCTTTATATATATTAAATCACTTTTAAACCATTCTAATGGATTTGAATAGCTACGAGCTAATTTTTATAATTGATGACTAGTATGCATTTATCTTTAAAATATGCTATGAAGATATCTATAGTGTGATATATATATATATATACATATATATATATATATATATATATATATATATATATATATATAAAATAGCTCAAGCATATTTGTAAGTAAGGCATTTTAAAGCTACATTTTGGTTAAACAGGAACTTAAAAAGAAATCCGTCTGTTAGCATCTTTTAAAAATATGAGCAATCAGATAGTTTATGTGTTACTGTAGTAAATGTATTTTAAAACACTGCAAATGAAATTCACTTTCCGTGAAACTTACAGAAAAAGATAAAAACTTAGATTCTCTTAAAATACTTGGTTGCTAAGCATCCTAGAAGATGAGATGCCCACCCCTAGTCATGTGTAGCTCATGGTAACACATTTATCACAAATTTTCCTTCGTAAAAATTCAGCAGACTCTTTGAATAAGGTGAATGCCATTAAGGACAGCGTTCTGGCTCAGGTGTCGTGACAGATTTCAGACAGTGGCACCTTCTTTTGGGATCTTTGGGAAAATAAAGTCCATCGGCGAGGGTTCTGCTTTACGGTCAGGAAGCAAATGGCAAAGCCATTGTTCACAGAGGGAAGTAGCTGCTGACGTCTGACCAAAGAAGTGTTTGCAAATAACCAGGGGTGACAGGTCACTGGGCTGGGAGGGGCAGGGGGGCAGGGGCTGACGGTGGGTTGGGGGTAGAGAGTGTGGTAGAAAGTACAGATGATCGGAACATTGGAAGGGATGCTTAATTTTGTAAAAAAAATAGTCTCAGAAAATAATACAAATAAGTTTAAACTAATCCTAAGCAAAAAGAGTCTCAATCTTATACTTTTAGCACCTTGTTCCCTTTGGCTCCGTGTTGAGACACGATTATTAAGCTAAAACGCTGGCCTCATGTAATAAGGAGATCCGTTAGAAAGCTCCAAATGATAAAACTTTCTTGAAAGAAGTTAAGTGAACGTGCTTCTGTTAACAAATGCCCATAAAGGCACTGCCTAAACGAAAACACATTGTAGTCGTCCACACGCACACAGGACATATTTAGTGCACACAACCACCGATGTCAGGAACTCACACGATCGATCTTTTAAGTCAGCTTTGGAAAATATAAGTTCCATATTGTTAATTGAGAAAGAAAGTTATTTACTCTGTTGTTTATATGTTGAAATAATATTAATTTCCAATGTGTCAACTTTGATTATAGTTAACTTTTTTTTTAAAAGAAAAACAGGATTACAAGAGTGCCCTCTAATGGAAGTCACATGGCACTTTTCTTAAAAGAAGTCCAATTTATAGTGTCTTTCTGAATAGGCTCTTAGAAACACAATAGAATGCACATTGAGACATTCATATTGTGATAAAATTGTTCAAGAACATTGTTTAACCAAAGAAATAGTTCAAAACCAACTCTTCCTCTAGGTAACTGGCTTTTAAATGTTCAACTTTGTTGAACAATACCTAGTGTATTGAAAAGACATAATGCAAGATAATTTTATTCATATAAATGTTCCATATAATTTGAAATACCTTAAAGTTGATATGCCCCCAGCCATAGCCCTGTGGCGTCTGATCTCGTCAGATCTTGGAAGCTAAGCAGGGTCAGGCCTGGTTAGTACTTGGATGGGAGACCACCTGGGAACACCAGGTGCTGTAGGCTTGGGAGAAGGACCCGGCAACCCACTCCCAAAAAACAATCCACCATTGAAAACCTTATGAACAGCAGAGAAGCACTGACAATAGTGTTTTACCTGTTGTATGTAGGGTTGCTATGAGTCAGACACTGACTCAATGGCACCTAACAATAACAACAAAGATATATACATTTTGTTTATTTTTAAAAACTTTTTGATTAGTAAATTTCAATGTACAACTTAATGGGCTTCATTATGACATTTTCATACATGCATTTCACTATAGATTGCTCACATTAACTTCCCCTTACCCTCTCATGACCTCTTCTCCCCACCTCTCACTCCCCAACAATGTTCTCCTTTCTACTTGCTTGTCTTTGTATGCGTGTGTGTGAGTATATCTGTCTACGGGCTGGGATTTAGCTCAGTTTGGTAGAATGCTGTGCTGCAGTCTCTGAGGTCCTGAGTTCAATTCCCAGCACACCAAAAATGGGAGACGGACCTGGCAATCCACTCCCAAGGCAATCCCGAAACAGTCAGCCATTGAAAACCCTGTGAAGGTCGCCATGAGTCGGATACCGACTCAACGGCACCTAACAACAACAACAACAACAACATATTTGTCTATATATGTACATCCCGATTTTGCCATAAGGGCAACATAAGTGATACTCTTTATACGTTTTAAATGTTATTATTTTGTTCAAATTTATTCTCCACAAATGACCATATTTATTACAAAGTATTGAAAGACAAAAGTACTCAATCTTCCATTAGAAAATCTAATGAGTGTTAGTTACTATTCTAAATTTTATATAGAATCTTGCGATTAATATTTTCCTCCCTGTTTTCTGTTCTGTTTAACTTTTTAAGTTTTTTTCTGTTGCCTTTTTAATTTGTCAGGGTTCTGAATAAATTCACAAAAGCTCTCTCTTCCAAAAGTACTCAGTTTTTGTAGACAAATCTTTATTTTCTCCAGGCATCTCAGGATAAGGAAATGCCAATTTTCTTTGAGTATATTACTACTTTTAAAGTTTGTCAGAGATCAATGTTAGTCTTGATGGACTGAAAAGCCAATCTTCCCTTTATATGGTTTACCCTTATTGCCCATCAGTGTCCTCTGAGAAATTTCCAGAATGTCCATAGATATATAAGTGCAGGAATATACTGGCATCTTATAATAATTTCACCTGGGTTTATATCTACTACACAATGTTATATTTCTCAATATATAACATGAAAGACCAGGATAGTACATAAATATCTTAAGTTAGCCTGTGCCCCCAGGCCAGTTACAGAATAGGGCCGCTATGTATGCAGGCTTCCCTGAAAGCTTTTTATGGGTTTCTAACACTGGAATATAATACTGGTCATTTCATAGACGTCTCTTCCCTTTGTGCCTCTGTGTATTTGACATTTGTAACAAATGCTTTTAAAACCAGTATTATTTGATTCAGAGAACAAAATATAATTTCAGTTTTTGTTAAGACGTTTGCTTAATAAATTTGCTAAATAAATTTTAGTATTTTCTCTGCTTACAGAGATGATTCCACACATATACATACATTTATGATTATTATGTATTGATGTGGTAAATTTGAGAAATGAAATCCAGCTATAATTTTCCTAATCACATATTTTTAAGGCTTCGTTATATATTTTTGAAAATATAATTTACTTAAGTGACTGGGAGTAACGTGGCACTGCTAGGTAATGTTTATTTTTAAATTATTTATTCCCAGCTAGAACATTATATTAGTTAACGAAGGGGATGAAATTTTACGTTTGATTGAAAATACAGTGGATTTGTCATTTAATAAGGAATCTTTTTAAATACTGAAATATTGACATTGTCAAAAAAGTAGAACTGCAAATGCCACTTATTAAAGGGCTATGAGTTTATTTGTTTTGCGTTGAGACTACTATTTAGCATTCATATAAAATTTCTTTGTTGGCACTGACCATTCATCTCTGGCTCTTAAAAAATCACTGCAAGATTGTTGGTGAAATTCTCATTTTAAATATTAATGACCACAGAAAAATGAATGAAGCAATGTGTTTCACATGTATTTAAATATTCCTAGTTAGCAGGATCACTTGGCATCTGAGCAGGCGTCAAAGTCGGCTTGAAGATATTGACAGTCTGCAGTCAGGTTCTCAGGTGAATCCTGATGCCTGTGGGTGCCTGGCCTCCCCCTCCCCTATTGACACACTTCAGCGATGGCCTTCGAGAGCACCTGGCTGACCATTGCCATGTGGACAGGTCTTCACATAGTCTCTGATCGGCAGTGGACAAACGACTTCTCCAGGCCTTTCTGGGGCCATTTTGATCTAGGATCCTGCCACTTCCCGGTCTGTGCTCAGGGCAAGGAACTCTGTGCATGGGGTCAGCTTTGACTTCTAGTATTCTATCTCCAAAACCCAAGACGAAGATTCCTTTAGTCAAAAACTTAGACAGATCCCAACTTAATATCCCTCAAAGTAAGTCTCCATTGCTGGGATTTTGCTCAGTTGGTAGAGCGCTGCGCTGCAGTCTCTGAGGTCCCAAGTTCAATTCCCAGCACTGCAAAAATGGGAGAAGGGCCTGGCAATCCACTCCCAAGGCAATCCCGAAACAGTCAGCCATTGAAAACCCTATGAGGGTCGCTATGAGTTGGATACTCGACAGCATGTAACAAAAACAAAAAAAAAAACAAGTCTCCATTACGGCAAGTCAGGTGCACTGTGGCCGGAACAGACATCAGGTTGGGAGAGCCTGTCTGCCTCAGTGCCACCATCTGAATATCCAGTGTCCACAGATTACAGTCTCTAGGGCCTGGGTCTCCTCTGAACCCCTCCCGGGTGCTAGACCCAGTGATTTCCAGTTTTCACGCCCCACCTCCCCCTCTTGACTTCCGAAGGACCATCATTTGAAAATTCAGAAAGACTTTCCTTCACTGACCTAAATACCCACCCTCCCACTTCACCTTGGAACCACCCTCCTCCTCTCTTAGTAGAAAGCCTGCAGGTGGGAGTAGAAAGACCCCGGGTCAGCACCAGGACCTGGGCCAGAACACCAGCGCTGCCACTGGGATGGTGTGTGGACCTGAGCGGATTCCCCAGCCTCTCCAAACCTCTCACCCTGGAGATCTTCACGATGCCAGCCACACCTGAGTTGTCCTGGAGATCAGACTCAGTGTCCCGGCAGGATTTGATCTTCCAGCACCGTCTGTCTGTTTTACAAACCTGAGGTGCTGCCGTTCGCACTCTACCAACTCCAACAAGGATCCGCCCCAGGACAGCGAATGAGTGCCTACTGCGTGTCGGAAGCAGAGCGAGCCAGGCGGGGTGACGGCATCTCAGCTCCTGGCTGCTCCGTTCTGGATTATCTTGCTGATGTTTTAATCTCACCTTCCTTGCTCTCTTTCCTCATTGTGTTTCAGTTTGGAAGATTCCTATGGATCCGTTTTGAAATTCACTGATTTTTTCCTCCAGTCAGCTGATGAGTCCATCCAAACAAAACTGATATCACACTGGAGTTTTTCTCCCTTCCATTTCCCCTTGGCTCTTCAGAAAAAGTAGATTCCGGCTCTCTTCTGTCATCCCATCTATTAACGCATGGTGTTTATCTTTTTAATCCTACTTTTTCATGTTTCATAATTCTTTTTTTTAATACAAGAGGTCCGACCCAGGGCCTTGTGTACTACACTAGGCGAGTGCTCTACCACAGAGGTGCACCCCAGCCCTTTTTTCTTTTTCCTTTTGTGACAAAGTCTTGCTAAGCTGCTCAGGCTGCCTCCGGCCTTGAACTCTCGATCCTCCCGCCTCAGCCTCCTGGGTCACTGGGATTCCAGGCATTCTCAATGCCCGGCATTCTCCTAATTCTTATAACTGAATGCCGGACCCCATGGAGAAAGAGTGAAATAGTATTTCTGTCTGGAAATCAGAAAAGCTGTTTGTCCCCTGGTATAGGGAGTTGAACCCAGGGCCTTCCACATACTAAGAAAGTGCTCTACCACTGAGCCACACTCCCCAGCCCCCTTTTCTATTTTTCATATTTTCATTTTGAGACAGGGCCTCTCTGATTTGTGCAGGCTGCCTCTGGCCTTCAACCCTCGATCCTCCTGCCTCAGCCTCCCCAGCAGCTGGGATTCCAGGCGTGCGCCATGGCACTCAGCTCTAGGCTTATGTTTGGTGATGCCGTTAGCATTGGGGGTTGAGTCAGTCAGAAGTTGAAGGGGACTTGGACGGGGCTGTGTACCACCACCCGCGGTGGGCTGCTGTTAACCTTGTGCTCAGGGTGGAGGGCGGAGCGCTGGAGGTGCAGGCGCTCAGCGCTTGGCCTGCTCTGCTTTGTCCTAAGCTATCTGCAGTCCCTGTCGCTGGGCTGGCCTGGGCCTCTCACCCTGAGCCTCATTGTCCACAGCAGTGGACACCAGCTGCTGCTGGTTGCTGGTCCTGGGCTCTGGCGGCCCCTGTGCCACACGCCCCAGGTGTGGGCTTTCTTAGCAGCTGTCAGTTATTCTGTGGCTGCGACAAAACCTGGCAGAAACAACCTAAAAGGAGGAAAGATCTGTTTTGGCTCATGGTTCAAGGGGCTCAGTCCGTGGCCAGCTGGCGCCGTTGCCGTGGGCCCGTGGCGAGGGACGCAGCACATCACAGAGGTGGGAGCCTGGCAGAGGCTGCTCACCTAGGGGCAGGCAGGGAGCAGAGAGAGGGAGAAGAAGGAGCTGGGGCGAGGAGTATCTTTCCAGTCACGACCCAGCGCCCTCCTTCGTGCCTTCCTGCACCAGCTCCCAAAGCAGTGCCACCCCTGGGGACCTCCCTGTCCACACAGGAGCCCATGGGCAGCATTCCCTTTTCAAACCCCAGCAGCAGCCCTCACCCTTCTCCCGTTGCTGGACAGACTCCATTACATCCGTGCCGGGTCCCGGGTGGCCGAGGGTCACCTGCTCCTCCGCGCAGAGCCACGCTACACTTGGTGTCTGTGGCGGCTCCTTTCTCACCCAAGTGCCCGGTCTTCCGTAGGGCAAAGGGAGATTTTACATCTGATCCTCCCCGCAGCTGTCTTGGGAGAGAGTCTGCCAGGAGTTTAAGGCTTCTGTTTCATAGGAACGAATGATCTAGAACAGCAAGTGAGGCTTCGTGTCGGCCCCTGGGCAGCCCCCAGGAGCCCGTGGCTTTCTGCTCACCTGGCCCGCTTTTCAGTCTTCCGTCTCGTCCTCAGACTTCCTGGTGAGCACCTGATTGGCAAATGGACAAAGATCCCGAGAGCGCAAATGCCTTTGCCTCGGAGACGCACAGGTTCTAGATGCACGCGCCAGGCGGCGCGGCTGGTCCTTGGCCTCGCAGGTTCACTACAGCTTTAGGTTTCCTTTCGCCTGTTTGCGTGTCCTTGTCTCCTACACTTTGTCAAGGGCTCGCGATGGGTGAAATTGGGTTTACTTGGTCACCTTGCAGCTCAAGAATGACTGTGACTTCTGTTTTAGCCAATCTAGCCTTTTCTCAGTGCTAGAGCCAGAGTGATGCTCTCCCAGTTCTCTGCCTTCTGAAAGGAAGTGAAATGAGAAGCCAAGGGAACTAAAAGACAGGATTCTTGGTCTCCAGGATTAGGTTGTTGTTGTTGTAAGGTGCCGTCAAGTCGGTATCCAACTTATAGCGGCCCTCATAGGGCTTTCAATGGCTGTTTCGGGATTGCTTTGGGAGTGGATTGCCACGTCCTTCTCCCATTTTTGCGGTGCTGGGAATCGAACTTGGGACCTCAGAGACTGCAGCGCAGCGCTCTACCAACTGAGCTAAATCCCAGCCCCTTGCCAGGATTTGGTAGGAGAGGAATAAACTTAACGAAACACTGCTTTACGAGGAAGCATCTGTGGGGGACAGCTACGCGGTAGAGACTATTGTGAGTTGGCCAACAGAGAACAGGACACCACTGTGTCCTTGAGGGGATGGGAAGGAGTCCTCAGTGGCCGGGACCTCTCCACAATCCTCCTCCTTGCCCAAGCCTCACGGCGCTCACCCGCTCAGGAACATCGTCTCGATGCTTCTGCAAGACCTTGGTCCCTTTGCCCAATAGTAAGAGCCCTTCTCAGCCAGCTGCACCATCAGACCTTGCCAAACCTGTCCCTCGGTAACCCTGCCCATGCCCCTCTGCACCTCGTCTGTCCGTGTCTCAGGCAAAGTGTGCTGATCTCCTGGACCCTGTGTGGACCATCAGAGCGCTCATCATCCCGTGAGAACCCCCGGTTTCGAGGATGAGGCTGGCTCTTGACCTTTGAGAAGGTTTGCCTCAGGCCGGTTCCCAGATGTTCCTTTCCTCGGGGGCCTCGGGACTTCCTCCTCTAGCACAGTTAGAATAAAAGGAGCTGCGTCTGTGCAGTCGGAACACCTGGACTGCAGGGCTGGCTCTGCCCCTTCCTAATGAGCTGGCCTTTCCCAAGTCGCTTCACTTTGCTCAGCTTTTGGTTCCCCGATGTGTAAAATGTCTGCAGCCATGGCACCCTGGCATCCGTTCCCATCTCATCTCGGAAGCTAAGCAGGATCAGCCCGCTCAGTCCTTGGATGGGCGACCACCTGGGAGCACCAGGTGCTGCAGGCTAGGGAGAAGGACCTGGCAGCCCACTCCCGAAACAATCAGCCACCGAAAACTCTACATAGGGCCGCAGTGAGTCAGACCCGACTCAACAGCCCTACAACAACTAACAATGTGTAAAATAGGAAGAATGTTCACCAAGCCTTGTGGTAAAGTAGGCCTTTGAATGAAGTGTAAAGTACAACATAGAAAACATAACACACTGAAGAAAATTAATCATGGGTAAGTCACTCAACAACTTCAGTAACCTATAAAAATTAAAAGCACAAAGCTGGTTGTGGTGATGCACGCCTGTAGTTCCAGGGTTTCAGGAGGCTGAGGCAGGAGGATGGCAAGTTTGAGGCCAGAGGCAGCCTGAGTAACTTAGCTAGACTTTCTCTCAAACAATAAAATAATAAACAATGGGCTGGGGGTGCAGCCCAGTGATAGAACAATGGCAAAGTATATGCAGGGCCCTGGGTTTAGCCCCAAGTACTTAAAAAAAAAAAATTAAACACATGCATTTTCAAATCTCCTTTTAAACAATAAATTGCCATGCACGTGTAAGATGCTGCCATTATCATTCTGTATTATTCTTTAATGTATCCTCACGTTATCCCATGGGGCTGTTTTATGTTAGGCTGCAAAATACATAAGCTCAGGGGTCTGCCGTAGGCTTTGCATAAGCAAAGTAGTACTTTGGGACCTCTGTTGCCTCAACTCCAAAATGGGGGCCATAGAAAATATTGTACCTATTTTTACAAAATCTCTTTGTTAAGCAGGGCCTGGCAGTGCATGCCTGTAAACCCCCACCCCTCAGGAGACAGTGGCAGGAGAATCAGGAGTTCAAGACCAGTCCAGGCTGCATAGACCCTATCTTGAAAAAAAGAAAACCCATCTATCACAACCATTGTACTTCTATGAAGTCTGAACTATTGTATCTTTCTCACGCATCTCTCCGCATCTCTCATCCCGCTTCCAAAATCCCCTTTAAGAAATTAAGCTTCCTCTGCATTTTGCCTTATTAGTATTTGTCTGCCATCTAGCGATCAAAGTTGTAACTTCAAGACAAACAGGCTCCTGGTGCCCCAGGGGAATGATTGACACAGGTCTGGAGTCCCCTGTGTTTTCCAGAAACCATTGTCTGGAAACAAAGGAAACCTTTACCTTACTTACTGTAGCAAAACCAGACCGACTTCTGGAAGCCTCTTCAGACGTTTTGTCCTGTGGTTTTGCGACTCGGCCTCCCTCCTCTGTCCTCTTCCCCGTGTCTTTCTCATGGTTTTTCTTCCATACAAAACACTTTTCCTTCTTTGCCAGTCAGTTTTATTTCATCCCACATCTATCTCTAGGGTCCGCTTCTCCACTGGGATCTTTTCTACTAATTCTTGTTCCATCCTGCCATCGTTTCTCTTTCAGAATTTCTCCAGATTTCCAGTAAGAGTCCTTGTCACGTGACTGTTCACTCCATGACTTTTTGCATACACTGGATGTGCACCTCACATTTTATATTTTCATGGGAGTAAAATGAAATTTTGCAATTCCATGGACTCAGAGCCCAGGAGTCTGACTGAGCATGCGTGGCACCCAGTTCTCCATCCCATTTTTAATCTCTTGTTTCAACGTAATCTAAAACTCGGCTTCTTTCATTGATTTATGGGGTATTTTGTGTCTTGTCTCTTGCTGGCTCCTAGGAGAGTCGCTAATCGCGCAGCTTCTGCGCTGATGTTGTGGCTGCTGTAGGCGTGCATTGTTTAAATGTCATGCAAAGAGGGACCATCTTTTTCATTCCTTTTATATGCTACCTGGAGACAGAAACTGCATATCGTAGTTGCTAAATGAATGTCTACGGAATGAAGAGATGCTGAGAACTAAATTGAGGAAACTGAGACTTTTAGGAAGTGCACGTGGCTGCTTTCAGTGGGTTCTCAACCAATATTTGATGAAATGGCTTCTGCCGCTCTTCATTATCTAGTCCTGCGAGCGCAGGATCCAGCCCTTGTCTACCTACCCCTGCCACGTTCTCATCTCCCACCTTCCGGACTAGATTTCTGATCCCCTCCACCTGCCTATCACCCCATGAATTTAAATCTGTGCAGCCTTTCGCCTTGTTAGCAGGTGTCCGCCATCTAGTGGTCAGAAGGGTAACTGCAGGTCTATGCGCCCCTTAGAGAATCTGGGGCGCCAACCCAAGTTCTAGCCCTCTGCCCTCCAGTATTTACCATCCATCCCCTCGCGATTTTCCTGATTGTCCCAGCGCGTGTTGTTACCTCTTGTCGTCATCTACTAAACACCTACAACCTTCGGAGCTCAACTCAGACATCTCTCAGGGAAAGATTTCCCTTGGTCTCTCAGATGAGGCCAAGTTCCTGCTCAGCGCTTCCGTAGCAATCCCAGCTTGTACCAGTTCATTGCAGCCCTAGTTTTTATGCTTATTTGTATGATTATGCAATCGAACTCAGGTCTGATTTTCTATAACATAATAGCCATAAGTCTGCAGCCATAGCCCTCTGGCATCCGATCCCGTCAGATCTCGGAAGCTAAGCAGGGTTGGGCCTGGTTAGTACCTGGATGGGAGACTGCCTGGGAACACCAGAAGCTGTAGGCTTGGGAGAAGGACCTGGCAACCCCCTCCCAAAAATCAATCTGCCATTGGAAGCCCTATGAACAGCAGAGAAGCACTGACAATAGTGTTTCCCCTGTTGTACAGAGGGTCGCTATGAGTCGGATACTGACTCGGTGGCACCTGACAACAACAACAACAATAGCCATAAGGACAGGGAGCTCCGTGCTAGGCCGTCACTGCACCACAGCAGGTACCCGGAGGCCTTGCACACAGTAGGCATTTCTTTAATCTTTGTCGAATGGATGGAGAAATAGCCATAATATCCTTCTGTGCCTTGCAGACACTGAAAATGCTTACATCAGTCCATTAGTATAGTACGTTTGCTTATTAGCTGTCTAACTCATTTAATAAGTGCTCTACAGAAACTACCTGCTGTGTATGCAGACATTCATTTACTCAGGAAACATGAACTGCCTGCTCCAAAGGACAATTTTATATTAAATGGTAAAATCATGACTCATTTTATTTAGCTAATTAATTAATGAGGGAACCAGTGAAATGATACAAAGGACAATCCAAAGCCAATAATATTAAAATGCTAAAACATCAAAACCCATCAGTCTCTACCAGGTACTAATTATACCTCCACGGGCAAAGGTTAACGACCATCAAAAGGAAAACAACATCGTAGCCAGTTCTGCTTTGTTCATTCTAATTCTTTTATGAAAACTCTTAATAAGATACATACTGTTTAATAGCATCCCTATATAGAAGTTGATTAGAACCCTCGTCTAAGTAGGAGACTAAATTCCAAATGTGCCTGGGAAGCGCACATCATGACGTAGGTGCCCCAGATTGTGGAAAGAACGGTAACTTTATCCTTAAAAATGTTGGAGTTGGAAAAAGTTGCAAGCAGTGGTATATGCAGGCAACAATAGAATATCACGAACTTTTGTGAAACACGGGGCTTGGAACACATCAGAGAAAGAAAGCAGTTCTGGCTTTTTGGTTCCTATTTTGGAGTATGTGTGCGACTTTGGGGCAATTTTGAAGCCTCTCTGGGTATACCTCCAGACTTACTGTGGGGCTCTTTTCATGAGAGTGCTCTGCAGAGTACTCTGCAAGCGTATTGTTATATAAGTATTGTCTAATTTGGCATGGGCTGGGATTTAGCTCAGTTGGTAGAGCGCTGCGCTGCAGTCTCTGAGGTCCCGAGTTCGATTCCCAGCACCGCAAAGATGGGAGAAGGACCTGGCAATCCACTCCCAAGGCAATCCCGAAACAGTCAGCCATTGGAAACCCCTATGAGGGTCGCTATGAGTTGGATATTGACTCAATGGCACCTAACAACAACAACAACAATTTTGTTGTGTTCTTAAATAGGAATGATTTTAACAAATAGCAATATAAAGTTACAGCTCCCTTGTAGTTTTGCTTGTTTGAATTTCTAATTTTGATTTATTTCTGTAAAAGTTTCAGCAAAAGGTTAAATACAAGACCCGCTAGCTGGCACCATGTTACTCAAATACAGAGTTCGCTGCAATAATAATGACTGGTCTTAAGGGAAGTGAAGACTGCGGAAGGTGGGATGGGGAGGAGAATCAATGTAGAGGGATGAAGAGGGAGAGGATGATTTCAGTGTAACTGATGCAACTTCATGAGTACATGGGAAAAATAGGGCAACATAACCCAAATATGTAAATGACTACATATTAGTACTACGTATTAGTAAGAACGTTCCATAAACCTTGTAAGTTGATAAAAGTGTAAACAAAAGTGATATAATAGTTGTATAATGGAAAAAGCCAATGCCGTATTATTCTGTGCCCCACCGACATTTACCAATAAAGTGAGGAAAAATAATAATGACTTATCTTTAGAAACAAAGGCTTATATTTTGTGAGTTTTGGAGGGGGAGTTGAAATGTATTTTTCCCATGGAAATAATGTCGCGGGTGCTGGTTATATTCCCAGGTCATTCTGCAAATTTTCACTTAGCTCACGAGCCTTCTGCATGCAGTGGTAAAGTGACATTAAGGTTTTAGGCCCCAGATACATTTCTAATCATCAGACCTATGGGGAGTTCACTACACATTCCAAGAAGAATCTCTCTCCACTGGATTTTCTACTTTTGTCCTCCATGAGCCATGCCCTAGGAGAGCGGAGAAGTGGGAATTAGTCTTATAGTTTCCATAAGTTTGCTTATTTTTTATGGGTATAATTAAGTAAATGCAACTACCTGGATCGGAAGATCAACATCATAAGATACTAGGACCATCAAGTGAAAAGTTGATGAGGAAACAGCAGATCAGGCAACCACACCGGAAGTCAGGAATCAACCCCAGTACCAATAAAAACTGGATGCCTACATGATACGTACATACTGCTGTATGTTATTTTTAAAAAGCACATATCACCACTGTGGCCTATTCTTGCCAGAAACGAAGACTAAACAAACAGAAATTGAATCTAAGCCTGCAGGTGTAGCTGCCAGCTTACAGGAAATGAAGGTAGAAAAATGCTTGAAAGACTACAAATGGGTAAAGAAAGGAAGAGGTGAAACAGTCCTCAGGAGAGGTTGAGACATGGCAACCACATGTGTTAAACCTGTTGGGATTCTCATCCAAAGGAATAAAAGAAGATATTTGTGGATTAATAGGGAAAACGTGAATAGGGTCTGGGTAATATGTGATATGGGCTGGGATTTGGCTCAGTGGGTAGAGCGCTGCGCTGCAGTCTCTGAGGTCCCGAGTTCAATTCCCAGCACTGCAAAGATGGGAGAAGGACCTGGCAATCCACTCCCAAGGCAATCCCCCCGAAACAGTCAGCCATTGAAAACCCTATGAGGGTCGCTATGAGTTGGATACCGACTCCACGGCCCCTAACAACAACAACAATATGTGATATGAAAAAATAATTGTTGAGAAGTGCCATGGCACACCCCAGTGACTCAAGAGGCTGAGGCAGGAGGATCACAGGTTTGAGACCAGAGGCAGCCTGTGCAATTTAGCGAGACCCAGTCTCAAAATGAAAAAAAAAAAAAAAATGAGGCTGGGAATGTGCTCGGTGGTAGAGCATTTGCCTAGTACATGAGGCCCTGGGTACTGGAAAAAAAATAGAAAGAAAAGAATAACTGTGAAGTTGCTAGGTCTGCTCATGATATTTCGGTTGTGTTTAAAAGTCTTTGTTTAAAACACATACTGTGGTACTTCCGGGTGAAGCGGTAGGCTGCCTGAGATTCGCTTTTAAAAACTTGCTGTTCCCGTGTGTGGCCCTCCCAGTCCAGCGGCACTGAGCTCACCTCTGAGCTCCTTAGAAACGCAGGCCCTTGGGGCCCGGAACCCTAGACCACCAAGGAACCAGAGTCAGCATTGTTACGTTTCCGTAAACCACTGATAGAGAGGTTGCTGTGCCTCGATCTTGAGGATTGAGAAGCAGGGCTCTGAAACACCTGGGCGTGGGGCAGGATGTGTGGGTGAAACCCAGCATGGACAACTCTCGGTAAGTGTTATAACTGGGTAACGGGTACATGGGTGGGTGTGACGGGTAAGAAACCAACTCTGCTCACACCAGGGGCTGTGCGCTGGCCCATGTACATTCAATCCAGTGAGTTACTGTAATGATTCGCTTGAGGAGCTGGGAGGTGCTGAGATAAGAGATACTGGATTTCCTCCATTTCTTCTTATCCTAGTTTCTCAGGTAACATTGAAAAACCCTGAATATTTCTTTCAAAAAGTATTTGTTAGGAAATCATATCACTCCTTTAAAATTTATTAAAGAGATTTATTTTAAACCACTAAAGTCAATTTGGGCTGGGGTTCAGCTCAGTTGGTAGAGCGCACTCTGTGAGGACCCGGGTTCCATCGCCAGCACTGCAAAAATGGGAGAAGGAAGAGGCGATCGATCCACTCCCAAAGCAATCGCAGAGCAATCAGCCAACAAAAACCCTAGCAGGGTCGCTGTGAGTCAGACCGACCCGAGGGCACCTAACAGCAGCAGCAGCAAAGTCAATTTTCTGTCTGTTTCTCTCCAGGCACGCTTCAAAAGTCCTGCAAAGAGCCTGGACGGGGCTCTGTATGAGGACGACGAGGATGCTGAACGAGGAAGCAAGTGAGTGACAGACCCAGGCGCCCCACAGGGGTGTGGCTCAGAGGCAGGGTAGGAGAGGAAAGATCCTCTAGAGTCTGTGCCTCCCAGAGCTCAGATCCGCCTCTGACGCATCCTTCAGCGCCAGGACCCGTGCTCTTTGGAATGTTGTCCAGCATAAGGCTTGGGACAGGAAAGCAGGGTAGACTTGAAACACAGCTCTTGAAAAGCAGGAATGTCACATAGATGTCTGGGTGAAGGGGACAGAAGCTGGCCTGAATTGGGTTCTCCTCCCGCCCCTGCCCCCTGCTGAATATGAGGGGCAGTGATAGCAACCAACGGGAACAGACTGAACTGAGCGAGGCATGTAAGTCGGCGGTGGTGGTAACATCGCAAGAGGGGAATTTGAAACAAAGTGTTCAAGTTCATTTTACTCATTTATTGTCTGGCATGGAACTTGTGATCCTCCTGCCTCAGCTTCCTGAGTTACTGGGATGACAGGCATGCACTCCCGTGGCCGGCTTTTTAAAATTAATTTTAACATAAAATAAGGAAAGTTAGTATGTATATAAGTTTTTAATAATTTTAAGATATATGGGATGACAAAAATGGACACTCTTTTTCTGTATTATGTAAATTTGCCTTTGTAAAGGAAAATGCGTTCTTCTCTAAAACAAGTGAGAAAATAAAGACAAAGAAAGCCATCTTAAAAATGAACTCGAGCTCCAACGTAACGTCCCAAGTGTTCAATCTAATATGGAAGTCCCAGATCCCCCCAAACTAGACTGTGCAGAAAGCTCTGCTGCTGCTTCCAGAATGATGAGGCACCATCAACTTTGTACTTGTTTTTAACACAGCCACTAAAACTTCCGGTATTAGAAATTGGTATATACCTAACTATGGGAAGTTTGGCCAGGAGCCAATTACCGATTGTTGGTTTTTCTTTTCTTTTCTGTTCTGTTCTTTTTTCTCTTTTTCCCTTCCTTCTCTTTCTTTTCTTTTTTTCTTTCTTGTCTTTTCTTTTCATTTGGTTAGTTGGTTGTTTTGGTCTGTTTTTTGGAGACAAGTTCTCCATGCATAGCCCAGGCTGGACCCACCCTCTTGATTTTCCTGCCTCAGCCTCCCAAGTGCTGGGCTCACAGATGTGCACCACCACATCCCGCTCCAGTTACTGACTTTGTTGTTTTTCCGCTGAAAGCCACCTTGCCCTCCAAACCATCCTGTTAGCTGACTGTAACTGGTGGACAGTGGCTTGCACACAGCAGGCCAGGGTCAACGCCCACTGCCGCCGCTTTGTCTTTCTTCAGGTTGTCTTCTGAAGATGGCGAAGAAGCTTCTACCTATTTTTATGAAAGCGATGACTCCTTTGAACCGAGAGTGAAGACGCCGTACTCGGGCGAAATGGACCTACTCGGAGAGATCCTGGACACCCTGAGCACGCACAGCTCTGACCAGGGGAAGCTGGCCGCCGCCAAGAGCCTGGATTTCTTTAGATCAATGGACGACATGGACTATAAACCCACGGTGAGTTGATTTTTTAAAAAATTTATAAAATGAAGCCGGGTGAGGTGGTGGCGCACACCTGTCATCCCAGCGACTCTGGAGGCAGAGCCAGGAGGATCACAAGTTCAAGGCCAGAGGCAGCCTGTGTAATTTAATGAGACCCTGTCTCAAAACAAAAAGTAAGGAATGGGCTAGGGGTGGGGCTCAGTGGTGGAGCGCTTGCAGTGTAAGGCCGTGGGTTCAACCCTCCAGTACCACAAAAAGAAAGAAAAGGTTAAATGAAATCATTCTTGCCCTTGTTGCGATTCCCCGATCTGATAATCTTAGTTCATATAAACATTAACCCTCAAATATATATCCAAATTCTAAAAATGTGGTAAAACTTAATCAATAGGAATTATTTCTGTCAATAAAATTCCCATATTTTCCTTTCATTTCCTTTCATTCAGTTCTAATGGTTATTGTCGTGAATTGAAAAATGCTTTTTTTTTACCAGCTGTAACATTTTCTTGCAGTCTAATCCTATAGTCATCCTCTTTGAAGAATTTTAAAACCGTGAAATGTTCCACTTAATTTCTTAAGTTTTTAGGAAAAAAATGTAATGCGTGTTTATTCAACTTGTATTTCCTTCTTCTTGCCTCACACATTAACATTGGTTTAAACAAATGGAAATGAGTGTTTTAAAAAATGCGAGGGAAAGAAGTGTGAGCAATGTGAGCCCCATTCTCCTCCTGAGGGACTTCAGAACTCTGCAGAAATCATGTGCTCCTGTCTGAACTTGGCAGGTGAAAGCTGCTATTATTATTATTATTATTATTATTATTGTTATTGTTAAAGATATGAGCTCAGAATGCATCCCACTTCTCATTATTGTTGTTGTTGTTGTTGTTGCTGTTGCTGCTGCTGTTGTTGTGGTTATTAAGGACATGAGATCAGAATGCATCCCACTTCCCATTATTATTATAGTTGTTGTTGTTGTTGCTGTTGCTGTTGTTGTGGTTATTAAGGACATGAGATCAGAATGCATCCCACTTTCCGTTATTTGTTGTTGTTATTAAGGACATGAGATCAGAATGCATCCCACTTCCCATTATTATTGTTGTTGTTGTTGTTGCTGTTGTTGTTGCTGTTGCTGCTGCTGCTGTTGTTGTTATTAGGGACATGAGATCAGAATGCATCCCACTTCCCATTATTATTATTGTTGTTGTTGCTGTTGCTGTTGCTG
>VMDO01021209.1:0-35841 GCA_007922755.1 Pedetes capensis
AAATAAATAAATAAATAAATAAATAAATAAATAAAAAAGAATTTCATAATAAGTAAATCCAATGAGTAAAAAATATGAATGCTTCTTCATGGATAACAACTGACCCCAAAGTTACCTTCACCTACCAACTGAAGTGTTGACTGGCTAAAACAGTTGACTTGGCATGCCTGGGATGGGTGTTGCCTGCAACTCAGAATGATTTTTCAAATTAAAAACCAAACCAAACAAAAATTTGTCCTGCCCTATTAAGAACTGTGCAGAAGAAAACGAAAGGCTTTGTTCTGCTGTAAACCCGTAAAAGCAGAGGTATAATACCTGCTTCTGCCAAAGCTCAAGAAAACAATCAGGAACATGACTGAAGGGGTCACAAGATCCCAGAAAAGCAATACTTTAGTTCTATATTAGTGAGAAAGCTTGCTGCCATACCACTGTGACATCCAATCCCGTCAGATCTAGGAAGCTAAGCTCGGTCTGGTTAGTAGATGGATGGAAGACCACCTCAGAAGACCAGGTGCCATAGGCTTGGGAGAAGGACCCGGCAACCCACTCCCAGAAAACAATCAGCCATTGAAACCCTATGAATAGCAGAGAAGCACTGAGAGTAGTGTTTCTGTTGTACATAGGGTCGCTATGAGTTGGACACCTAACAACAACAAACGTATTAATGAGAAAGGGCTGGAATTTAGCTCAGTTGGCAGAGCACTTGCTCTGCACTCTCTGAGGACCCAGGTTTGACCCCAAAAACTGCAAAAATGGGGGAAGGATATGGCAATCCCCTCCAGAAACAATTTCAAAACAATTAGCCATTGAAAACCCTGTGAGGCTCACAATGAGTGGGACATGACTAGAAGGCACCTAACAACAACAACCTTAGTGAGAAAGGCAAAAAAAAAAAAAAAAAAAAAAAAAGACACAGAATAAAAGGGAGAAACTAATCCCCAAAACAAACAAATAAATCCATAAACACACAAGCGAGGCTCCTATTAATAAGGTAGGCAGGAAAAGCCTCCATTGTGTGTTTCTTTGGTCCTTTGGTCCACCTTCTTGTCTTCATTGCTTTCAGGTCTGCAATAAGTATGAATTCTCTTCTCCTTGTATTCTGTTCTTACCTGCAAAACAAAGATTCGTTCCCTTTCTTAAAGCAAGTATAAGGTTACTTAGCATGGTGTAATGAGCTGGTAGGTGCTGGGATGTAGCTCAGTTGGTAGAGTGCTGCACTGTGCTGTCTGAGTACCCGGGTTCAATCCTCAGTACCACAAAAACGGGAGAAGGGTGTGGCAGTCCACTCCTGAAACAATCATCCAGTGAAAACCCTGAGGGTCGCTGTAAGTTGGACCTGGCTTGATGGCACCTAACAACAACAACGAGCTGGCAATATTGGAGAACAGTCAAACTCTCATGTTCAAGTCACTAATACCAATCCTCCACATACACACAGATATGAGGCCTAAGGTATGCAACAAGACAAAATTATATCAATAGGACTACATAAGCCAGTTAGATCCCTTAACTTAAAAGTGAAGAAATTGAGGGTCAGAAAAAAGAATTAATTTGTTCAAATTTCCAAGAGTTGTTGGCAACTAGAATAGAAATCTCATGAGTTCTAGTTAAGTATATTTTCTTACTCTAATTATTTCAGTTGATTTTGCTTGTAAAATTTCATAGCACCTTTTGAGATAGCTGGTAACTCCATCGTTATATCTCAAAAGAAATGAGGCTGGTTGCAGTGGCACATGCCTGTAATCCCAGTGACTTGGGAAGTGGACACAGGAGGATCACAGGTTTGAGGCCAGAGGCAGCCTGTGGAAGTTAGCAAGACCCTGTCTCAAGATGAAAAAAAAAAAGAAGCAGAAGAAGGAGAGAAGAAGAAGAGGAGGAGGAGGAGGAGGAGGAGGAGGAAAAAGAAGAAGAAGAGGAGGAGGAGGAGGAGGAAGAAGAGGAGGAGGAGGAGGAGGAGGAGGAAGAAGAAGAAGAAGAAGAAGAAGAAGAAGAAGAAGAAGAAGAACAACAACAACAACAACAACAACAACTAGAAATGAGACTACAGCCAAAGAGAAGCACATTTAATTGAATTTTTAAAAATTCACTTCTGAAGCTAGATGCAGGGGCTCACGACTGTAATCCCAGCCATTTGGGAGGTGGAGACAGGAGGATTGCAAGTTCAAGGCCAGAGGCAGTTTGTGTAATTTAGAGAGATGCTTTCTCAAAATAAAAAGTGAAAAATGGGCTAGGGGTGCAGCTTAGTGGTAGAGCACTTGCAAAGGATGTGTGAGGCCCTGTGTTCAACCACCCAGTACCACAAAAATAAACAAACAAACAAATATATAACTAAAATTCAGTTCTGTATTATGCTTCTTCACAAATTTCGCTGATATCAGACTTTTTCCCCCCGTATCTGGGTTCTGGCAGCACAATCTGGCACTGGGCAATCTGCTGCTTATCACAGTTTTGCAGGGCTTTTTCAACTGGCCATCTCCCTTTGATTTGTCACTGTCCTTTCCTTCACACCATTTTCAAGCGAGATGGTACAGCTTTCTTAGAGGAACTACTGAGGAAGTTTACCTGCTTACCTAAGGTGGATGACTCTTAAATCGCTTTGTCTTATGCATTTCTCCTTCTTGGCCCAGATAGGTGGCACCTGGAATAAACCCAGCTGGGCCTGATCCATTCTGATAACCTTTCTTAACAGGTCTGGTATCGGCTTTGCTTGTAACTTTTTTTGCTGAACATCAAATAAATCATGTTTCCTCTTCCTTGTGTACTTCCATGACAAACTGATTTAGATGTTAGCTTCAAGTCAAGGCATAATTGTTCTTACTTGGCAGCAGTAGCTCCATGACACACCATTAACCACTAACTCTGTAAACACATGTGATGGCCGTATTCCAAGTGCAGTTCCACAATACAATTCTAGGATCTCCAGTGTCCACTTGGGTCTCCACAATACATTACTCAGCCCTGACCCATTCCCTGACTGACCATGCTACTTCTCCAACCTCAGCCTGAGCTTTATGTCAGCCACTATATCTACCATGCCCCTGACTTCTAAGTTTGGACATAATTACAAACATAAGATGCCTGTTTCTGGCTGTGAGCTCCTTAGGGCATGACTGTAAGGTTATTTAAGCTTTGATTCTCCCATGACTAACAGCCTGATTCTTTATGGATATTTAATACATGTGAATCAATGAGTAAAGAAATAAGAAATGAATGAACACACTCCAATTCTCTCCCATACAAAAATAATCTTATTGAATGTATACCTTAATTAAGCCTTTTTCTCTTTTATGATTGGTTCCTTAATGTCTCCATAACTGCAGCTCCCTTTCTTTACCTCTGCCTCAAAAGAAACCATTCCTAGCCAGGCATCATGGTGCGTGCCTGTATTCCCAGTGACTCAGGATGCTGAGGCAGGAGAATCATGAGTCTGAAGCCAGAGGGAGCCAGTGCTGCTTATAAAAGTGGGTAGAGGTGCAGCTCAGCAGTGGAGTGCTTGCCTAGCATGTGTGAAGGCCTAGGTTCAATGCCCCCAGTATAGTAAATTAATAAGTAAATAAATAAGTAAATAAAACCATTCCTTTCCAGCTGTGGTCTACAATTATAGGGAATTGCAAGACTTGTAGAAAAAGCTGGTCTTACATATCAAAGTAATAATGTACTGGTTGCTATGCAATCAATTACTGGATATTTATTAGGGACTACAGGCCTGCAGCCATAGCACTGTGGCATTTGATCCTATCAGATCCTGGAAACTAAGCAGGGTCACACCTGGTTAGTACTTGGATGGGAGACCACCTGGGAACGCCAGGGGCTGTAGGCTTGGGAGAGGACCTGGCAACCCACTCCCAAAAAACAAATCAGCCATTGAAAACCCTATGAATAGCACAGAGATTATGACAATAGTGTTTCATCTGTTGCACTTAGGATCACTATGAGTCAGATACCAATTTGATGGCACCTCACAACAACAACAACTGGGGACTATCATCAGACTTCCCCTTTGCAAGCAAAACTGACACAGTCCATTAAGAGGTTACCCATGGCTTGAACACTGAAAGGGGGTATTCCATTTCAAAGTGGGGAGGCTAGACTGGAACTTAGTGAGGAGAGGAATTGGAAGAATATGAGATAGAATACCACCAGCTGGTGCTAATAAACTTCTAACTGCAGCCATAGAGATGGTTCACAGCTTCCCCAGCCCAGCTCTTTCTAGTGTGTTCTGGATTGTTGATGATTGCTCAGCAACCACACTTCTTTCCACTTGCTTATCTCAATTGCTTATAAAGGATTTATGGCTCCCTTTCTCTTTTACCTTGTAGAACTGCCTTTGATATTCTGTTACTAATCACATTTCAGGAATCAGCAAATATACTATTTGTTCTAAATCTGAAGCCAACTCAAGACAGTCCAGCTGCTACTGAGAGATCTTTCATTGACCCCACTGATCCTGGGACAATATCTATGACACAGTACTTTAAAGGTACAGATATTTCACCTCCACCTCTGGGAATTGAGCCCAAGAAGTATTCAGAAATATTATCACATTAATCTCTCATTATTGATAATATTTTTAAAAAACTAGAAACAATCTTAAGTTAATACATAGGGGTTTCTTAAGCACATCATGATACATTTGAACAATCAACTGCCATCACTTAAAAATCAAGTTTAGGATATTAACTTTATTATTATTACCATAATAACAGTCATAGTCTGCTTTGTGTTGCTATAACAGAATACCACAGACTAGATAATTTATAAAAAAAATTTGTTTCTTATAGATCTGGAGACTGGGAACTCCAAGGTTGAGGAGCCTGCATCTGCTGAGGGCCTTCTTACTCCATCATCCCATGATGGAAGACAGAAGGGCCAGGGGAGGGGAGAGAGCAAGAAGGCAAAGGAGAGGAGGTGCTAAACTTGCTTTTATAATAAGCCTACTCTTATGGTAACTAAATCACTCTTATGATAATGACATTAATCCAATTCATGAAGACAGGGCCCTCATGACCTAATCACCTCTTATTAGGCCCCACTCCTAATACTGTTGCATTGGTGTTAAGCTATCAACATGAACTTTATGGGAACAAATTCAAACCATACCCTCATGAAAACATGTTTATTATATATGCTTTATAAATACATGCTATTTGTTGTTTTTATTAGGTGTATAAATATAAGCATAACAAAAACTAGAATAAAAAAATCAAATATTAACAGTGGTTGTCTTTGGGTAGTAAGAGGTGGAAGAATTGTGAGTTTGAGACCAGAGGCAGCCTGTGCAACTTAGTGAGATCTTGTCTCAAAAAAATTTTAAAAGAGTATGTGCAGGGGGCACAGCTCAATGGTAGATCACACCTAAAAGGGAAACATTAATTTGATTAGGGATGTATATCATAGGAGGCCAATGTTTTATAAGGTACAGATTTCTGAAATAAATCTATCAAATCTTGGCTTAAATGCAAAATAAATGAAATGGAATAGAAAATACCTGAGTTCATCCCTCTTCCTAAGGGAAGGTATCATTTCAAGATATTTTAATTTCAGTCATATAGTTGTGGACTGGGAAATGAGGTGAGATTTTTGCTTGTTTGTTTGTTTGTTGGTTGGTTGGTTGATGGGCTGGGGATATGCTCCATCATGGAGCTATGTTCCTAGCCCCAAAGGTATTCTTTATGGAATGATATGGTCAGAACAGTTTGAAGGTCATTGCTGTAGCATGACACATAGACTAGATCTCCTGAAATGTGTTTTTTGATTGTAGTGGAGATATGTGAAAGGACACTGGGTACTTCAAGTAGACAAAAGGGAAATCTCTGGGATTTAAGAATGGAGAAAGATGAAGGCATTGAAGGACAGTTTGTTCTGTGGCTCCCTTTGGCAATGTGAACAGTGGCACAGAGCTCCATTTATCAGTTTCCTAGAGAAGTGGGTATTTTGCCGCTATTGCAGTGGTAGTAGAAAAAAATGTTCATACCTAGGAAAGCTTAGGGTTGTAGGTTTAACTCATTGGCTCCTCAGGATTGTATTATCTTGTTGTCTATTGGTACCTAAACAAGTTACTTGTTCTTTGTGTGAAAGTGATATTAATCTTAACATGCCACCTGGAGAATATTTTGTAACAACTGAATGCTCAAATACATTGATATATTTCCAAATGACATAGAGAAGAAAGAGCACTTTCTTTGACCTTCTAGGGTCCAAGATTCTAAACAATGTAGGAAAACAAAATGTAGTCTAACTTTTTGTTGTTTTTGTTTTGTTTGAGACAGGGTCTCACCGTGGAGCCCAGGCTGGCCTTGAATTTGGCAATCCTCCCATCCCAGCCTCCATAGTGCTGGGATTACAAGTGTGCACCAACACAACCATCCTGGTTTCTTATTCTGCACCAGTTTTGGGGTTCACATCTTTTCTCAGACATTCCTTGCTCCCACACACTCCAAAACTTATAGGAACCTGGGAAAATATATACTAAGTTGTACATGGTTTTATCAATTACATCTTTGATGAGTATTTACATTTGAAAGAAGACCTAGTATTATCAAGAAGGATGCTTAGTAAAAAGGAAAGAGTGCAATCTGTGGCAAGCAGGCCAGTGGGAGAGTTACGGTGGGTATTTCTCCTGTGTCAACCTTTGTCATCTTTTGACTTCCTTCTAGGAAGACATCTAGGGAGACATCTGGGCCACAAGGGATCTTGACTGTGCTAATCATAAGCACCCAGGTAAGAGTAAGTAGGAAGAGAATAACCACATAAAATAATTTTCTAGTGAAGGAATTAGCAGAAGCTTATTTTTTTCGGCAATAGTAGTAGCAGAGTTTGTGATAGTGTCCAAGGTCATCTACAGCCATACCACCCTGGCGTCCATCCCATCAGATCTCTGAAGCTAAGCAGGGTCAGGCCTGGTTAGTACTTGGATGAGAGACCACCTGGGAACACCAGGTGCTGTAGGGTTGGGAGAAGGACCTGGCAGCCCACTCCCTAAACAACCAGCCATTGAAAACCCCATGAATAGCAGAGAAGCACTGACAATAGTGCCAGGCATGGCACAGTCTTGGGTATTGTTTTTGTTCTGTTGTACATAAGGTCACAATTAGTCAGACCCAACTCAAAGGCACCTAACAACAACAACAACGTTGTCCAAGGTCAGTAGTGCAAGCTGAGATGTCTGTGCCCAGTAGAGAAACAATGTGATTTTCGTTGGAGTTGTTCTACAAAGTAGTTTGGGATTTGCTTCTGGGTGCATAGGTTATAAACCTGCCTCTTTAACCATTATAGATACTCTGTGTTCTTCTTGATATCTGTTAATATATTTCTTGCTATTTAAATTAGAATGTGCCTGGCATGATGGTGCATGCCTGAAATCCCAGCACTGGGGTGGTAGAGACAGGAGATTGTGAGCTCAAAGGCCAGCATGGGAAATTGCAAGACCTTGTCTCAAAAATAAATAAATAAATAAATAAATAAATAAATAAAATCCATAAAAAATTAGAATAGGTTTTATTGTTTGTGACTAGGAATTCCAATTGATGAAAGTTCCTTTTTTCCTTCAAATTGTACTACGTAGACAAGGAAGGAGGCAAACTATGGGGCATTTAGCAATAATGTCAGATACTTCTTCTATACATGTTATCTAATTCTTAACATAGAAAACATCTGCTGAACATTTATAACTTTTTAGTTATTTTAATAAGTGACATTTGATTTGGGGTCTTAAAGGTGAAAATATTGAAAACCTTGATATGAAAGCCTCGATATGCAAAGAAACTTTTTCTTTGCTATTTGTTGAAATAAACTACATTTTCATTCTTTGTTCTACTGGGATGAGATTTCATCATTAGATTTACATTAATTAATGGATTCCATTTCTGTATATAAGAAATAATTATGAAGCAGATAGAAAAAATGACTCCACTTATTCATTATAGTCTAACATTAAAGGAAAAAATTTAAAACTGTAAAGCCATGTTCCTATTTTGATTGACCTAATTTAATTAATAATTAACAATAAAGCAGAATTTAATGCAATGCTTGGCACATAGAAATCAATAAGTACTTGTTAACCAAAAGAACAAATGGCTGATAAAGAGACTGTAGGGCACAAAAACCAGAATATAAAAAATGTCTTTCTTCCTAAAGGATGTTTTCATTGATTCGGCAGATTTTACTATAACAGCAGCAAACTTACTGTGTCATTGCTCAAAGACTTCTGTTGAACTCATATTGTAAGAGCCACAATGAGAAACAAACATTCCAATCTTTAAAACATTACACTGGCCATGCATAGTGGTGCACCACACCCTAGCACTCAGGAACCTCAGGCAGGAGGATTGCAAGATGGAGGGTAGATGGGGCTACATAGTGAGACCCCATCTTAAAAAAAGGTGAGGGGGATTGTGTAATGAGTAATTTCTCTTTTAAAAATTATGCAGCAAATACAAGTTTAAAATTCTTAGTCCATATGCATCAATGTATTTGTATATGTGAGGAGTGGGGTGTTGGTTTTCTCTTTTTCTTTTTTGAAAAGCCAGAAATACAGCTAAGGCTGGTGCTCAGTGGTAGAACATTTGCCTAGCATGTGTGAGGCCCTGAGTTTCATGCTAAGTACCATAAAAACAAACAAACAAACAAACAAACAAATGAAGTAAACCCAGAAGCAGTATTTTGATTTTTTAATTCTGAAAAATGAAGCAAAAAGTTTAGAATTGTCTTATTACCTTTAGTTTATAATATAATTGGTTGAATGAGAGACATTTTTGATATCAGGCTTAAGCCTCCACTGCCCAGTACAGCAGACTAGCAAATATCAGAAACTAATATTTGTATCTGAACCATGATCATAACAATTTAAATTTTTATTAACCACATCTCCTACAGATCTCACCAGAAAGGAATCTGAGTTTTGGTGCTGCTTATGGACAAAAATGTTTTATTTGGGCTTTGATGTTGTAACTCAGAATGAAAACATTGTATGTGTCATGAGCCATTTTAAATACATGTCAGATTAATGTAATAATTACAAGGGGAAAAGGAAAAATATGCATAGAAAACTCTGACCTAAAGCACATCTTACCAACTAGAAAAACACCTATTGACAAGGCTTCATGACCAGTTTTCTGGGGTAAAGGGCATTTTGAAATTGCTTTCAACAAATTTCTTTGAAATTTTTGCAAAACTGCTTAGAAAAGATAGGCTAATATCTCTTGGGCAACAAGCTGGAAGGACAAGAAAGTGGTGGTGTCAAGGCTGCTGGAATGAAAACTGCTCAAGTTCAAGAATGAAGCAGCCTTAAAGAGCAAGATTTCTGAAGTTGGACAAACTGGAGTTCAATTCAAAAGTCCACTGTTTGGTCTCTGTGTGGTTTAAACTCTCTACTCTCAAACTCCTTATTGTTGAATGGATAAAACACACACCCTTCATGACTTTAAGTATTAAACAAAAAGTATTGTGTACAATCTGGATAGGATCAGAGAACCACAAATAGGAACATGAAAGCAAATGGAGTGTCGAAGTAGGGCATACAATAAACTATCAGTAAATGATGATCATGAGGATGGTGATACTATTTTGAGGAATCAAGGCAAAAATGAAGCAGTGTTTTCTACAACTCATTGGTTCTCACACTGTACCCAGATGTATTAAACAAGCTGCATGGAGTGGGTCCTAGAAATGCATGCTTTCCAAAATCCCCTGATCACTGTGGTTAATGGGCTAATTTGAAGGCCACTAGAATTTAGTGAAGATTGCTGCCATCCTACTGACTTTTGCAGTTAAAGTAAACTGCAACACCAAACATCAGAAAGTAACCTAGCAAAGAACTGGGAGTGATTCATTAAGGAAGCTCACCCCACTTTCTTTATACCTGTGTGGATTGCCAGCCCTGATGGGGGGAACTACCCTCCAGCTACACACAAAGTTAATATGCTAGTTTAATCTCAATAAAAAAAATACATACATATTAAATTCTCTGTAAGAGATACACTCACATTGAAAAAGCAAACAACTGAGCCTGTGTTGATCCATAAACTGTATCTCCAACCTCTGAAGATATCACTAAATTGTGGGCTCAATGAGACTGGAATGAGACCTAAAATGTACTTTCTAAACTTCATTTGCATTCATGTTCCTATTAGTAGTTCTTTAATCCTATTCCAGAAAGCTAGAGGCCACCAAGTGACAACAATGCTAATCCTGACCCCACAGTAGTTTTTTGCTCTAGCAGGCATGGAGACCCATGGTACTTCTCTGCATTCTTAATTGGATAAGATTAGACTCTGGGATATCAATGAATGTTAACTGGATTGTAAAGTAGAGACAGCAAATGAAAGCTCTTCAATTATAAGCAATGTCTGAGGAGATTTTCTCCCCTTCCTGAGACCATACAATGTATTTATTTTAGATACTTTTGTAGTAATTTGTATTTTCTGGCTCCATATCATCAAATGTTCTCAGATATACTCCATGCAGAAGCATCACCTACTGTGATAACATTCAGGTTTACCATTCAGAGCAAAGAATTTCATTATATAACACAATTTTTAAAAACAAAATGATCAATTTTCCTATTGGGAGGCTGACAAAAGGAAATAGACAATTTTCTTTTAACAGCATTTTTGGTGGTATGCCAATGACAATATAACTTTTTTGCAACACTTTATAAAGGTTTTGTAAATGTAGTCCTACCATATGTAAAACCAAAGTCACACTGGAAAGTTTCTTTCATGAGGAGTAAGAGGAAGCGGAAAGCTTTACATAAATGCTTCAGCTATAATTGTTGTTGTTGTTAGGCGCCCGTCCAGTCCGTGTCTGACTCAGTGACCCTACGTACAACAGGTGAAACACTATTGTCAGTGCTTCTCTGCTGTTCATAGGATTTTCAATGGCGGATTGATTTTTGGGAGTGGGTTGCTGGTCGTCTTCCAAGCCCACAAAACCTAGTGTTCCCACGCGGTCTCCCATCCAAGTACTAACCAGGCCCGGCCCTGCTTAGCCACTGAGATCTGATGGAATCTGATGCCACAGGGCTACGGCTGTAGACATCAGCTATAATTAGAAGCATAATAATAAAATCCTGATTGCATTACATGGGATGTGTTGCAGGTCCAGTAATAATTACATAGGTGCTCTAATAACACTTCACAATCACTAATTAGATAGTCCAAATATCTTCCCTGCGAGGAAGAGTATTACCATCCTTGTGTTGCCTCTGAGGAAATAGAAGTGCAGAGTGATTCCATGACCTGCCCAAAGTCTTATAAGGGAGTCATTGTAAACTGAGAGTAGACCCATAGCTCCGATTTTGTTATTCCTAGAATTTGCTACTCTTCTTTCCCAGTTATTTTTTGTTTGTTTTGTTGTTACTTTGTTTCTTTGATACTGGGGATTGATCCCAGGGCTTTGTGCTAGGCAAGCGGTTACCACTGAGCTATGTCACTATATCTCTACCTCTTTTTTAAAATGGTTTTTATTTTGAGACAGGGTCTCTAAATTCCCAGGCTGCCTCTGACCTTGAACCTGAGATCCTCTTGCCCCAGCCTCCTGAGTCACTGGGATTACAGGTTTACACCACTGCATCCAGCTTTTCTTTCCCAGTTCTTATGCTAAAATATTATTGTTTATGGTTCATAATTGTTATCACTTGAGATTGAAACAATTTTATTAAGTCATGCCATACCATTGTACTTGTAGCTCCTTTATTCTGCCTAATTTAATTAAAGAATTGAGGAGATGTGTTCCTGACTGATAGCATGATGCTACAGCCATGTGTCCATTTTATAATAAATTGAGAGGAAAAAAAATGACAGTGGAGATGTAGACAAAATAATGAGATTTGCATTATAGGATAGGTGTACATATATGAATATGTGTGTGTGTACTTATCCTAGACTGTGAAAACACACATACATCTGCATTCCCTAGGTCACCTCCAAATTCTCTCAGAATGTACTAATTGCTATTTTTAACTGAAATTATTAGGGACTATAATGGAGGCACCCAAAAATATTTGTGGAAATAAACTAAACAAGATCTAGAAACTACCTTAGCTTGAACTAGATACAACTTAAAAACAATTTTTGTTTTGATTTACTGCTGGCACACTCCTTTTGCCCCAGCAAACTTTCTGATAGTGATACATAACCAGAAGAGGCCACATTGTCCATTTCAAGAGCACTGGTTTTAGAGTCAGGGAATTTCTGTGGGTCCAGCTCTACCATGTAAGCTTGGGAAAGTTCCTTAATCATTCATTTTCCTCAGATAAAAATGACACAGGTTACAGACACAATGTTTGTCTAGCTAAAAATATTCACACCAGATTTTTACTTTGTTTTGTGTGTGTTTGGGGGGTACAGTTGGTTGGTTTGTTTTGAGGTGGAGTCTCACTATGGAGTCTCACTATGCCTAGTGCTGCTGCAAAACCTCTGGGTCCAGACCTTTATCCCAAATTCCCTACTCCTTCCACCCTGCAGCTACCTTCCTACCTGATCGTGTGGTATGAGGATCAAATGGGGTAAAGGTGTTGGAGATAGCTGGACATAGTGGTGCATGCCTGTAATCCTAGTAATTCAGGAAGTAGAGCCAGGAGGATTGCAAAATTCAAGGCCAGAGGCAGCCTGTGTAACTTAGCAAGACACTGTCTCAAAATTTTAAAAAAGTAAAAAC
The DNA here is from genome assembly GCA_007922755.1 of Pedetes capensis. Classification (NCBI taxonomy): domain Eukaryota; kingdom Metazoa; phylum Chordata; class Mammalia; order Rodentia; family Pedetidae; genus Pedetes; species Pedetes capensis. The sequence continues at coordinate 12,658 of VMDO01021209.1, forward strand.
TGGACTAGAGGTGTAGTTCAGTGGTAGACTGCTTTCAAAGCATGCATGATGCCCTGGATTCAGTTCAGAAAAAAAAATGTTGGAGATGATTGAGCCCAGGGCCTGATGAAGCTAGGCAAAGACTCTGCCACTGAAGCACACCCCCAGCCCTTGCACATGTCTTCTTAAACCTAAATGTATATGTGGAGGGAGGAAAAGGGTGTTGGGGAGGTGAATGATATAAACATTTGTTGTTGCCTAGTGAAATAGTAAAAAGTCAAAGCTGAAAGGGATTCAGAATCATGCACTGGATAGTCAATTAGAAACTAGAAAGCCCTCACCTAAATTCCCATGGCATTTAAGGCAGAGCATGTATTTCAATTAAACATGAATATAATGTAGTGAAATTGTTTAATTGAGATATAATATTTGTACATTTTCGTGGGGTACATTGTGGTAAGTCAATATAGATATACAGTGTGTAATAGTCAGATCAGGGTAATAGGCATTTATTGGAATATTTTAAAGCCCCTAGTAGAAACATGCATTTTCTAGATGCAAAACATAAATTATTTTACTTTATTACTAACAATGCATTATGCCTTGTATAATATCTCTGACAATATAGTATGCAACATACTCTCAGGCACCCAGCTATTGCCCCAGAATTTCTTCTGAGAACTGAACTTCTGTCTTCAATTTCAGAATCAGTGGAGAAAATTTAACTATATATGGCATCTTCTTTCCTTTTATTTTCAAGTTATGAGAGATTTCAAGCTTAAAGGAAAGTATTAATAATAGCAAATACAGCAGTGAAGACCAAATAAGCTCTGTGCCAGATTTTGTTCTAAGCAATATAAATGTATTGAGCCACTAGATTTTCATAATAACCTTTGAAGTAAATATACCAACTTTCTAAGTATTGAGGTGAGGACAATCAGGGGTAGTGAATCACAGCTAATTAGGACAGAACTGGGATTTGAATATAGATTGTTTGGCTCTGGTCTGGGCTCTTCACCATTCCCTGACACCATTACTCTGTACAGAGAACATAACCTTCCAAATCTGACATATGTTAACACGTAGCAGACTTCCTCCAGATTGCTTTCTTTTTTTGGTGGCACCAAAAAGATTATAAACGGAATAGAGATAGTTGATCTCTACTTTGTGCCCCTTCCTAAGCCCATTGTCCTTCACAGAACACTTACAATGAACAATATTGCCAGGAAAGCATCTTTATTAGTAGCACAGTGTGTGTTTGAAAATTAATGTCTGAAAGTGCCATAATTTTAATAGAACCCTTGGTTCAAGAAATTTATTTCTGGTTAGATATTTAGAAACCCTAATGGTATTTCCCCCCAGGTGTCTGTCATTTTGTCATGCTGTTGGGGCTTGCATGTTGCTGTGACATTGAAAGCTATGCCAGTGGTATTTCAGATACTAGCAGGGTCACCCATAGTGGACAGGTTTCAGCTGAGCTAACCAAAACAGATTAAGGAGAAGGACATGGGAGCCCACTCAAAATAATTAGCCATTAAAAACTCTATGAATAGCAGAGAAGCACTGTCAAATATAGTGCAGGAGAATGAGCCTCCCAGCCTGGTAGGCATTCAAAAAACAACTGGGAAAAAGTTGCCTCCTCAGAGTAGAGATGATTTTAACGACAGGGATGGAATAAAGCCCCTAGAACTTCCTTTTGCTGATGTGCCACAACTCAAAATGAAAAGAAACACAGTGACTGCAACAGTGGGCTCAAACGTAAAAAGATCATATGCATGGCAGAGTGTTGGATAGTGTTTCATTCTGTTGTACACAGGGTCACTCTGAACCAGACCTGACTCAATGGAATCTAGCAACAACAATGGTATTTTTCAAACTTTGGTGGAAAATTTATTCTTCATTAGAGATATTTACATTTAGTTTGAGGAGGGGAAAAAAAAGGCAAGTAGTATTTAGTATTCAGAATCAATTCTGCCTGATTTTATCACAATTCATTGTCATCAAAATAAACCTTTGATTCAATTATCTTCTCCCTAGAGTATGCATTCTCTTATGAGTTCTGCAGTGGTCCTTAATAGCAACAGTATTATTATCAGTGCTTTTGTATACTTTAGATAGTGGATTTATGAGTTAAGATATAAGAATTTCCCTAATGTCTCACATTTTTGTGTAGCAAACTGTTTTTCTGTATCAGAAAAAAATCTGTCCTCTTATTAATGCCCATCACATCCTCAGAGTAGGCTTTTAAAGATTTGTTGAAGTCCTTAATTTTTCATTTTTCTTATTTTAAGCATGTTCAAAGTGTTTTTAGCACACTGAAAGCTAAAATAAAGTTTTATCGGGCTGTTTATTGGTTAACATCTATAATTTAGTGAATTCTAAGTGCGAAATAAAGACTTTCTTTTGAAATAGATAGGCACAAGTACCATTTTAAACACATATTGTTAAATCACTCAATAAATGCTTATCAAGCTCCAGTTCCCAGCACTGTTTAAGATAATACAGTTGACAGTTTTATTCTGTGAACAAAATCTCTTTTCCTGTGACGGTTACATTCGTGTGTGTGTGTGTGTGTGTGTGTGTGTGTGTGTGTGTGTGTGTGTGTGTGTTGGGAGGGTGTTTTATCTTATTTCACTATTATCAGGAGAGTGGTCAGCTCTGTCTTGTATGTCCCTAAAACAAACAAAAATGGGTCACTATGTGCTATTATCTGAATGATTTTATCTCTCCAAAATTCATAGATTGAAACCAAATCACCAAAGCAGGTGTGTCTCTGAGAGGTGAGAGCAGAGCTCTGAGGAATACGATTAATACACTTATAGAGAGTTAGGTGCTGTGGCACATGGCTTGTAGTCCCAGCAACTCAGGAGGCTGAGGCAAGAGGATGGCAAGTTCAAGGACATAGGTAGCCTGTGCAACTTGGCAAGAACTTGTCTTAAAAGAAAAGAAAAGAAAAATAAGAATGGGGCTGGGGTGCAGCTCAGTGGCAGAGCGCTTGCCTAGCATGCATAAGGCATAGGTTCAACTCTATAGTCCTGGAAAAAAAAAAAAGAAAGAAAGAAAGAAAAGAAAAAGAAAAGAAAGGAAAAAGTATACTTGAGGAAAACCATTAACCCCCTTTGCCCTTCCTTCATGTGAGGACACAGCAGCTAGGAGGTGTCTTATACTACCCAGAGAACAAACCTTCACCAGATGCTGAATCTGCTAGTACCTTGATCTTAGATTCCTAGCCTCCAGAACAGTTATGGTTTAGATCTAAATGTCCCCCAAAGGACATGTGTTTGAAGGTTTGATCCCCAGCTGGTGGTACGATTTGTGGAAGCTATGAGAACTTTGGGAGGTGGGGGATTCTAGTTTTGTGGAATTGGCTCTATAGGGGTGGACCTTTGGAGGTTTTTATCCAGGGCCCCAGTTCTGGTCACTCTCTGCTCTCTGCTTCCTGCTTGCAGAGATGTGAGGTTCCATGCCACAGGCCCTGCCATGCCTGCTTGCCCTGTTACAATGAGTTCCTGCCTTTATGGACTACAATCCTCTAACTATGAGCCGCCAATAAGTATCTTCCCCCATAAGTTTGTTTTCGTTGATTTCCTTGTAACAGTGATACACCAGCTGACTGAAACAGCTATGAACAATAAATTTCTATTGTTTATAGGGGTATTTTGTTATAAAAGCCTGAAGGGACTCAGACACTTTCATATATTAAAATGAAACTTCTGGACTTTTTTAGGAGGACATGTTCATTACATAACATTTCAGTAGAAAGGATATGCTTGCCTGATCTTGAGTATCTAATCTGTGGCTATAAATCATTCAGAGATTCAGTGAAACATAATGAGGTCGGATAAATGTATCAGCCATAATTAAAGCTCCAATTTAGGTCATCTATATTTTAAAGCAGATGCCCTATGCCCCAAGTTAAGGAAGCAATTTACTTTCTGTACATTGTGTTGTGAAATAAAGACAAAAGGCCTTCTATTTATTTATTGTATAGATAAGATCTTAAAATAATTAAGATATTTTATGGAATTATTCCTGTATAATTATTGTTAGAAAATTAATATATTGTACCAAATATAAGTTGATAAAAAGGATATATTTTATAATGGATAGGTTAATCTAGCCATAATACATCATTGTACAACAATGTGAGTAAATTTGGTTTATACCAAATATTATATATGCTAATATAAAAAATGATGATAAACGCCAATAATTCAGGACACTATGTAAAGTAAAATTAAGCATATAACTTGATTTAAGTTACTATATTATTGGATAGCATTTATATGAATGTTTATGACCTGATACAGTTATATATATCTTTTCTTTCCATTGAAAACACAAATTTACATAATTAATGATTTATGCCAAGAGAGTTTTGTTGTTGTTGTTCTGGTGCTGAGGGTCAAACTCGGGCCATCACAGATGCCTTCTGCCACTGACTACATCTCAAGCCCCCAAAAGCTTTTTTTAATATGAAGATATTTTAGTAAATATAAATATGACATGGTGAAGAGTAGAGCAACTCTCTGGATTTTGGAAGCAAAGACACTGTGTATCTTAGGTAAGTTGATTCATGGCTTTACTTTGGTATCAGTAATAGAAATCACAAAATTATTTCTGGTTTTTCATTTAACTTTGTCTTTGGGGGCCCAAGTAATACCACTTTGAAGATAATTAAAACATGATTTTTAAAGTTATATTCTTACATTACAGGATTATTTTCATACTGTAAAGGTTGATAGCTTTAAATGTAATATACACAACTATTTACCTAACAAATTTACATGAAAGTGATAATTGCTTTAAATTAGGGCTTCAAACCCATGAAAAATTGGGTTCAGGTGCAGGTGCATGTTCAACATGTTAAAATTTAGAGGGCTCAGGTTCATTTCAGGTTCTGGTTTAAATCCTATGTGTAGATAGCAAGGCTTCAAACTGAACATGAATCCTGAAACCATTCCAGTCCAACACTTAAAAATTTTTTTCTGAACCTGAACCTGAACCAAAATTTAATGCAAACCCAGTGAAAACTTGGACTAGGGTCATCTTTTAATTTTTTTCTATATCATTAGCTGTTTAAAAGCTTTAAAATTTGAAAAAAAAAACTATTCCTCTATCTACACATAGCATTAATATTTTAAACCCAAACCTGAATGAAACGCTCTAAATTTTAATCTATTGAACCCACCCCCAAACCTGAACTCAATTTTTCACAAGTTTGAAGTCGTACTTAAAATATTCTAAGATTTATGTGTAAGTCCTTGGAAATATATGTTTACACTTCAGGCTGAATCTTGGCATAGGGTTAGCCCAGAACAATAAAAATGTCAATGAAAAAAGCAAACCCAGGGAAGGAGGAGATTCTGACTTCTACAGTCATCACATTATTAAAGTCAAATGTTCAATTTTTAACAAAAAAATCACAAGGTATATAAAAAAAATCCAGGAAAGAATGGCCTATTATTTGTTGGGAGGGCAAATTTGGGGGGGAAACCCAAACAGAAACTGTCTCTGAATAAAACCTGATGGTTTGTACCAAAGAGTTCAAAACATCTGTCTTAAAAATTCTTAAAGAACTAAAAGAAGATGTGAAGAAAGCCAAGAAGACAATATATGAATAAAATGGAAATATTAAAAAGAGATAGAAAATCCTAAAAAGAAACCAAAAAATTCTGGAGCTGAAAATATAATAATTGAAATGAAAAATTTACTAGAGGGATTCAAAAGAAGATTTAAGCAGAGAGAAGAAAGAATCAGTGAACTTGAGGATAGAATAGTGAATTATAGAATTCACTGTTATAGAATAAATAAATAAGTAAATAAAATAAATTATTAAGTCCAATGACCATATAAAAAAGTTACTAAAGCAAAGCCCTACTGAACCTGTGGGACATTATCAAACTGACCAGCATATACATTGTGGAGTACCAGAAGGAGAAGATGAAGAGAAAGGGGCAGACAGATTTTTTAAAGAAACAATGACTTATAACTTCCCAAATTCGATGAAAGACATGAATATAAATATCCAAAAGGGTCAAAAAACACCATTAAGTTGAATTCACTAAGACATATTATGATCAAACATTCAATAGTCAAAGAAAAAATCTTGAAAATGACAAGAAAGGAGTGACTCATCACATGCAAGGGATCCTGAAATAAGGTCGTCAGCAGATCTCTTAATAGAAACTTTGAAGACCAGAAGCCAGTGGGCCAATATATTTAAAGTGCTAAAAGAAAAAGAAAAAGAAAAACCCCTGTCATCCAAGAATCCAATATGCAGCAAACTGGTCTTCAAAAATGAGAGGGAAACTAAGGTATTCTCAGACTTGAAAAAAAAAAAAAAAAAAAAAAACAGCTGAGGAAATTCATTACTAGTAGACCTGCTCTGCAAGAAATGATCAAAGGACTAGACCACTTCAGGGTGAAATAATAGGATACTATACAAGAGTTTGAGGCCACACTGGGCAGCATGGTTTGACCCCATCTTAAAAACAAACAAAGAACGTAATCTTGTTACATCAACAACCAAAAGAGGTGGGGACCTAACTATAAGGGGGCAGAGTTTTGATATGCTATTAAAATTAAACTAGTATAAATTCAAATTAGAGTTATAACTTTTGTTGTTTTGTTGTTAGATGCCATCAAGTAAAAAGTTATAACTTTAGGATATTAAATTTAATACCCTTGGCAATCATAAGGAACATAGTTGTACAATGTATACAAAAGGAAATGAGAAAGAAACCTACACATTCTATGATTAAAAAAATCATTAAATACTAAAGAAGACTGATGCAAGAAAGGAAAAGGGACAGAAGCAATAAAAAAAGGTGGGGGGGGGCTGAGGACGCAAGTATAGCACTTACAAAGCAAGTATGAGACCCTGGATTCAACCCTCAAGTACTGAAAAAAAAAGTTTATAGACAAACAGGACATTATATACTAATAAAGGTTTCACTATAATAATTATAAACATTTTTGCACCTAGAAACAGACCATCAAAATACATGGAAAAAATGACCAATCAAAAAGATAGTTCTAAAATAATAACTGGAGACTTCAATACCCCACTTTTAATAATGAATAGAAAAACCAGACAGAATGCAAGTAAAGAAAAAGGAAAACTCAATTACAATAAATCAAGTAAGTATAACACATATACAGAACACTATACCCAGCAACAACCAAATACACATTCTTCTCAAGTGCACATTGGACATTTTCTAGGATAGATCACATGTTAGCCCACAAATCAAGTCTCTCTCTTTTGGGTAGGGGATGCTGGAGTTCAAACCTAGGGATTTGCACATGCTAGGCATGCACTTTACCACTGAGCTACACCCCTAGCCCACAAATTAAGTCTCACAAAAATTTTGAAATCAAACAACATGATCTTGAATAACTAATGAATCCAAGAAGAAATCAAAAGGGAAGTTAGAACATACTTACAGATGTTAGTTGATTTACAAACTATAATAAAAGTAATAGGACACCAAACACCAAAAGTAATAGGACACAGTGCAACCAGTGCAAAGGGTGACATTTATGGCTTTAAATGCTGGAGTTGAAAAACAAGAAAGATCAGATAAACAACCTGGCTTTACTACTTACTGCACTTGAAAAAGAACAATCTAAACTCAAAGCTAACAGAAGGAAGGAAATAACAAAGGTTATAGCAAAGATAAAGGAAAGAGAAAATGGAAGCACAATAGAGAAAATAAATGAAAACAAAAGTTTGTTCTCTGAAAAGTTCTATAAAAAATGGCAAACTTTTCTCTTGATGGACTAAGAAAAAAGAGAGAAGGCTGAAATTACATAATTCAGAAATAAAAGGGAGTGCACATTCTACCAATATAGGAATTAAGATTTTTAGAGAGTACTATGAATAAATGTATACTAACTATTTGGATAAATTAGGTGAAATGGACATCTCTCTTAATTTGTTTATGCTATTATACGGAAATACCACAGTCTGAGTACTTTATAAAGTAGAAATTTATTTCTCACAAGGGTAAGGACTGTGAAGTCCAAGATCAAGGCACCACAGTTTCAGTGTCTGGAGAGGGCTGGTCTCTCTGCTTCCAAGCTGCAACTTGGAGGGTACCTTAAGTTAACGACTTCCTAAATACCTGAGGTCTTAATACAACACAGTGGCAATTAAGTTTCAACATACGGATATTGGGGGACAATCCTTAAATTCATATGAAATCTCAGGGGACCCAAAGTTGCCAAAAGAAAAAAAAAATCTTGAAAAGGAACCAAATGGAAGATTTACACTTCCTAATTCCAAAGCACACTACAAAGTGATGCAAATCAAAAACTATGTTAAGATACCACCTCACCCCCTTTAGGATGACTGGGGCTGGGATTTAGTTCAGTTGGTAGAGCACCCCTCTGCAGTCACTGAGATCCCTGGTTCAATTCCCAGCACCACAAAAATGGATGAAGGATGTGGCAATCCACTCCTGAGGCAATCTCGAAACAATAAGCCATTAATATATGAGTCAGACATGACTCAAAGGCACCTAATAACAACAACTGTGAAAAAACAACACAGAAAATAGCAAGTGTTGGTGAAGATGTGGAGAAATTGAAACCTTCATACACTGTTGGTGAGAATGTAAAATGGTACAGCCACTATGCAAAACAATACTAGGTTCCTCAAAAAATTAGAAATAGAATTACCTTATGATCCAGCAATCCACGTCTGAGTAAATATCCCCCCCAAAAAACTGAAAGCAAAGTCTCAACAGGAAAATTGTACTCTCCTGTTCTTAGCAACATTATTCAGAATAGCTAAAATGTGGAAGCAACCCAAGAGTCTACCAGTGGATGAATAATTAAGCAAACTGTAGTATATACATACAACTCATATTATTCAGCTTTGAAAAGGGAGAAAATTCTGCTCTATGCTGCACCATCGGTGAACCTTGAGGACATTAAGCTAAGTGAAGTAAGTCAGTCAAAAAAAGACAAACACTTGATAATTCTATTCATGTGAGCCACTTAACATAGTCAAAGCCACAGAGACACTGAAAATAGGATGGTGGATGTCAGGGCTGGGGAGAGAGGGAATAGGGTTTTACAGTGTAAAAGATACAAAGTTTGAGTTTTACAAGATGAAAAGAATTATGGGGATGGATGGTGATGATGCAAATATTGTGAATGTATTTAGTACTTTTGGCCTATGCTTAAGAATAGTCAAGAGGTAAATTCTATATTATGTGTATTTGGCCAAGATTTTAAACACTGGAGAGAAGAAAAAAACCTACCCCCAATAAATTGCCATTCTAAGATCCTTTTGTCTTTTTTTTCCTTTTGAACTCATCTATGCATTTTTTAACAATGTGACTTTTAATTAAATTTATTGAAACATTAGGAAATAATCAAAAAATGAATTCTTCATTAGTCAGTAATTCCAAGTAGTTGATTTAATCTGGAGGCTGAATTAATACAATTATTCATCATTGATTGCTTTTGTTCCTTCTGGAGAAGCAATGACGAATAGGGCAGATATGGTCCTGTTACTGATAGACTTTACATTTTGTTGAAGGATTCGGGCAACATATGTGTACATAAAGAAAATAATTATAGCCTGAGATAATTGCTAAAGGTGAAATAAAGGAGCACATGTTTCAGAAGAAGTAATGAAGACATAATGCTGTATTCTATGGGACACAGACCCCAAGATGAGAAAGACATGGCCCTCATTTCCATGAATTCAGTACCTAATAAAAGACATTAGACAAAGTTATCAATAACTACATGAGACAGAATAAATAAAAACTGTAAAAGAGATAAAAGTAACGTAATATAGAAACTAGCAGTCACAAAATAATTCTGACTGGAGTTTTGTAGAAAACATTTTTAGACTAATGTTTGCACTGAATTTCAAAGGACGAAAATGCTTTTGCATTTCACTAACTGATCAGACAGTGAGTAAAAACAATATGTCAAAAGGCATAAAAGAGTGAAATTATATTTCAAGTCCAAGAAATGATGAATCATTTGATATGGTAGAAGCAAGTGAGGGCATACAGAGAGAGACAAAAAGAGATGTCTTGGTAAATGGAGACTAAACAGGAGTAGGACTGAAAGTAATTTTTATTTCTGTAATTGAGGAAAGGGGAAATAACTACCCAGCATTTTTTTTTTTTTTTTTTTTTTTTGGACTACCGGGCATTGGACCCAGGGCCTCGCCCTTGCATTGCTCTACAAGTGCTGGACCACTGAGCTACACCCCCAGCCCATTTTTTTACTTATTGAAACAGGGTCTCACTAAAATACGCAGACTGCCTCTGGTCTCAAACTTGAGATCCTCCTGCCTCTGCCTCCCGAGACACTGGGATTACAGGCATATGTCACCGTGCCCGGCAACTACCCAGCTTTTGACAGGAAGAAGAAGAAAGGACTCACCACAACTTTTGATGCTTTTTTCTATGTCGATATGTTTCTTACAAAAATTAAGAACCTCCTTAAAGCTGTACCAAGATTATCCACAGAAATCAGGTTGAGCTTAAACTCCACCTAATCCTTATTTAAGGAACATTTAGGGTTTTCCTTAATAATAAATTCTTTAGACAGAGTACAAAATAGAAGAAGGCATTTATTATTGATAGTGATATTGTTATGTAAAATCTATGCCTTTTATGTTACTTTTAAAATTATTCTAGTTTTGGTGAATTTCCTTGTTAAAATTATCTCTTCTCTCTATGGTTCTGAAGAAAATCAAAGTGAAGGAGTTATTGTGTTTATGCACAACTAGAATTTTTTAAGAGACAGAAAAAAGAGCAGTTTACTTTGCAGCTTCAAGTATGGCAGGAAGAGTAACATGGGGAAATTCAGAGCAGCTGAGTCCTGTTAATCATACAGTAATTGATAGTTTAGGCAGGCGTTTTAATATTGCCTCCATGGATGGGTTTTAGGGGTGAGTAGAACCCCTTAGGGCTGGGATTGAGCTCAGTTGGTAGAGTGCTGCGCTGCAGTCTCTGAGGTCCCGAGTTCAAATCCCAGCATCGCAAAAATGACAGAAGGACCTGGCAATCCACTCCCAAGGCAATCCCGAAACAGCCATTGAAAACCCTATGAGGGTCACTATGAGTCCAATACCGACTCGATGGCACCTAACAACAACAACAACAGAACCCCTTAAGTAATAAGCTGGCTGCGACGGCATATACTTGTCATCCAATGACTCAAAAGGCTGAGGCAGGAGGAACACAAGTTTGAGGCCAGAGGCAGCCTGTGCAACTTAGCAAGAGCCTGTCTCAAAATAAAAACGAAAACAGAAGCTGACAGTATAACTTAGTGGCACAGCACTTGCCTAGCATGTGCAAGGTGCTGGACTCAACCCTTTAATACTGAAAAACAAAGTAGTGAACAAGATTTTATGTATGTCTGCATTCCTTGTTTTGATTAGATAATTAAGGGTATTCTGTATTTCTCAACTACAGCCATTGTTGTTATTTTGGGAGGGACAATACTTTGTGAGCGACTGTCCCTGGCTCCAAAAGAGATCTGGCATCCTGGGAGGCCCGAACATTACACACTAGCTGTGTCTTCTTACTCCTTGTGACAGCCCAATATAATTCCCACAAAGCTAGGGCTGCTTGGATTGAAAATCACTGGCTATTACACAATCCCAAAGAAGAATAAGAAACACTGCTTTCCAAAGCTTTGATTGCCTCATTTTTGGAAGATTGTTCCATGTGTACAGAATGACCTACTTGCAGAGAATGGACAGATGGGACTGGAAACCTCAGTTAGATGAATTAACAGGCCTTTTGGGAATATCTGGGAAAGAGAAGCAAACAAGTAGAAAGAGAATGAGCTATCGGAATGAGATATCTGAATTTAAGTTCAGAAGTTTAAGAACTTCTAAAGGATGACAGATTTCAGCTGTGGCCCTGCAAGTACATGGCTCATGTGGGTGAAGATGTTAAATGGAGAGGGAAAGGAACAAAATGATCACATTGTTGATGAGTTGTTCACCTGTGCATTGAAAAAACTCCTGGTGGAAGGGAAACTTCGTTAGGTAACCGAACTTTAAAAGGGAAGCTTGGGGGCAGGGGGGTAGCTCAATGGTAAAGCAAGTGCCTAACTTGGGTGAGCCCTGGGTTTAATTCCCTAGTACTGCAGACAGAAGAAAAGAGCAATGAACTTGACATCAGAAAGGCTGTTCACTAACTTCAGTAGTCAAGATGATGTAAAATAAAAGCTAATCAGAAGCTGGGTGTTGTGGTGCAGATGCCTGCACCTTCAGCTACTCCTTAGGAGACTGAGGCAGGAGCATCACTTGAGTCCAGAGTTCTGAGGGCAGTCTGGGCTACGTTGTGAGACCCTGTCTCAAAATAATAACAACAACAAGAATAATCTGATGCTATGGGGGTGATGAAGGCAAATGGACACAAATGTATTCCCAGAAGGAATGCTATCTTTTTGGAAAGAGAACTAGCAATATATATGAATTCTTCCATCCCAGTTTTGAGAAATTATTCTGCAGGAACATAGTTACAAGTTGTGATAAAAAAAATACAGTGACTGTTTAAATTAAAAAAGTTATTACTCGCCAAAGATGTCTTCCAGAACTGCATCAGAGACTGGCAAGATTGATAGGAAAAGTGCATTTGAAGCCAGGGAAATGTTTTGAGGGCGATTAATGGCAATGTGTCTTTTACTATAATAATTTTTTCTTTAAACATTCACCGTATTTTTTGTTCACACCTTGTATATATGGAAGCTATTTTCACAAAGTTGTTTATTATAATCTTGAAAATAGTGTTTTAAGATCGGGAAACAAAATACCCATCAACAATGGGGCAGTACACCTATACTACAGAATGACATGCTCCTATAAAAAAAAAAAGAACAAGTTTGAAATAAATGTTTTAAGAGAAAATATCTATATTAAGCAAAACATTTAAAGTTACAGTATTATATGTGGGGTAAACTGTAAAAAGGAAATAAATCCTGTATATGTTGGTATGAAAATGGAGAAAAGCATGGAAAAATATTTAGTAGTTTGTTCACATAGGATATGTCATAGGATAGGGCAGAACAGAGGAAAGGGACTATAGGTGTTTTCTTCACACATTGTGATCTTTTTTAGTTGTAAGTATGATTAATTTTACCATTAAAAGTAAAACTGTAATGATGGGCAAAACAATTTCCTCAAAAGAAATTATAATTTTGTCAAGGGATAAAATGCATATACAAATAGCATCAAGAGACAGGACAACCATTGGACCTTTAAAAAGATAATAAATGAATAGATAATATATGGAGGGCATAGTCTGGGCTAAGAACTTCAAGAGTTTTGTCAGGTTTAAATGGGCTGTACCCCCAGTCCATTAAAAAAAATTTTTTTTTGTCTTGAGACAGGGTCTCACAAAGTTACACAGGCTGCCTCTGGCCTGGAACCTGTGATCCTTCTGCCTACCCCTCCCAAGTCACTGGGATTACAGGTGTGAGCCACTGTGCCCAGCTAATAATATTTTTATGAAAAAAATCTACCAAGTCTTAACTCAAATGCTCACGTAGACATTTTACTACACTGAGATTTACCTCACAGGAAAATTTCTTATGTATGTTAGGTGTTCATTCAAACATTTTTTAAATATTACTTTTTTTATTAACAAATGTCAGTGGGTACTCAGTAGTAAGCTTTTGCTATTTTCATTGTGCATTTATTTCATCATTTTTGGTTACACTTACATCAATTTACATAATTTATGAAACCCTTGGATTAATATGTGGTAAAATTCACATGCAATTATAGGTTATATTCCTGTTTTCTTCCCATGTATTTGTGGAGTTGCATTATGTAACTTGAGATTGTCCTCTCCTCTTTTTTGGCCCTCTGTATTAATTAGTTCACCTTCCCTTCCCCCCTTCCACAGTCTTTGCTCCCCCTGCTAGACTCATCCTCCTTCTTTTTACACTACTTATATTTTCTCTTCTTAGATAAGTCTGATTGTTCTTATTTTTATATATCTACATATTTATAGGTTTTTTTCTTCCTTTAAGTTAGCTTTAGCTCCTAGATATGAGTGAAAACATATGTTATTTCTCTTTGGGGGACTGGGTTTGTTCACTTAGGATGATATTTTCCAGTTCCATCCATTTTGCTGCAAATGACATTATTTCATTCTTTTTCATTGCTGAGTAATATTCAATTGTGTATATATGCTACAACTTTTTAATCCATTCCTTAATAGACACAAAGGATGATAAGTCATCATACCATCGGGATACCTGCATTTCCATATTTAAAGCAGCACTCTTCACAAACACAAGGGTGGAATCAACTAAGATGTATATTAAATATTACTTTTAAAAGGGCCAAGAATGTTAGCCAGTAGTAGAACTCCTGTCTACTAAGTGCAAATCCCTGAGCTCAATTCCTAGCACCAGAAAAAAAAAAAAAATAGATTACTTTAAAAGAAAGCTGGATGTGGTGCCTCATGTTTGTAATCCTAGCACTTGGGGGGCTGAGGCAAGAGGAGGAACATGAGCTCAAGGCCAGCCTGGGCTATACAGTGAGATCCTTCTCAAATAAAAAAGTTGTTATCTCTAGTTTTTAAACAACTATTCTTAAACCTTAACAGGCATTCTCTGGCACATGTCTTGTTTCATGCCTGAGAAATATCTTTAAAACCACTCACAGTGTTTCTAAGTATTGCCCGGAACTAGTGTAATGTTTTACTAAACACAGCCCATCCCTAGCCTTTGGCTATAGATACAGTATTACATGCCATGAAACAGATAAAGAAAAATAAGTAGCAGGCTTCACCTGTGTGAAGGCTATTATCTTTCTTAATCCAAGATGGTGAAGAATTGCTACATGTGGGATGTTGTATTTTGCAGAACCTGGATTATAGAAATCGCTCCTTCAGCCAAAATTGTCATAATATTTCCAGGTTCTTTCCCCCTCCACCCATTTAAGCTAATGCTCTGTGGTAGAGCTATAAATCTGGGAGTCATCAGTGAGCTCCACCCCTTACTTCCAGTTCCACAAGAACCGTAAGTAGGTGGATAGGTGTGCAGTAGGGTGGTGGCCCTGTCACATCCATCATGCCCCTGCTAGTCCAGGTGCTGAGCCAACAGGAGATCGCAACTCTATAAGGAATAAAGGACAACTTCATTCCAACTTGCCTCCAATGTTCCCAACTTCACTTGTTATGTGATACCATAAGTGCACTGACTTTGGAATCAAATCCTAGCTCTATTGTTTACTAACTATATGACTTAGAATTTTATTCTGTCCTCCCAGCCTCAATGCTTTGCTTGTGATAAATGGGGATTGTACCATCTTCATGAAGATTTTGAAAAGATTAAGCAAGAAAATATCTGAAAAGCGCATTGTACAAAGCCCGCTCAGGAAATACGAACTGACTCTGTATCTTCTCATCTTCCTATTTCACACTGTCTGACCCTGGCCTCCTTTTAATTTCCCTCTCACTGTCTAGCTCACTTACTGTCCATCCTTCCTGCCCCCTTTGCTTCTCTAAATGGTTTTTCTTGTCTCTGGAACAATTATGAGTCTTTTTTTCTTATTTAAATATTGTGCCCCTTTTTAAGTTCTAGCCACTAGAGGGCCACATAATAAGATACAGTTCTACTCACTCCCGCTCACACTGGGAATCAGAGGACCGGATCAAAAACCTAAGTAGAATCAGTCATAGATTGCTAAAGAGAACTTAAAACCATCTACTCCAGCTCCTAGTTGTAAAGATGGAGAAACTAGGTACTTAAAAAAAGTACAAGCACCAGTAGCTTCCCTTCATAGGTCTATAATGAAAAAAATAATTTCATTTTCTTTGGGAAGTTTTCTAACTTATGAACCATTTCTTAAAAAAAAAAAAAAAAGTGAGGGCAAATGAGTTTCTTACCCCCAAAGCTAGTTGTGGGCTGGGATTTAGCTTAGTGGGTAGAGGGCTGCGCTGCAGTCTCTGAGGTCCCAAGTTCAATTCCCAGCACCACAAAAATGGGAGAAGGGCCTGGCAATCCACTCCCGAGGCAATCCCGAAACGGTCAGCCATTGAAAACCCTATGAGGGTCACTATGAGTCAGATACTGACTTGACGGCACCTAACAACAACAACAACAACAACAAAGCTAGTTGTAGATCATTTAATTTACTTCAAATAATGTAAAATCAAAAATAGAATCCACGCATTCAATTAAAAATGTATAATCCCTATATTTGAAATATCTCAAGTAGATTTTAATTTCTTGTAACTTTTAATGAATTGAAATTTGTCTGTACTTAGATACCCAAGCTACTTCAAGCATTAAATCAATGTCTTAACTTTGAACACCACTCATTCTAAAATGTATACAAACCATGCAAAGAAATGTTTCTGCTTACCCAGAAATAATTGTTCTTGTTGTTAGGTGCTGTTGAATCAGGTCCGACTCATAGCAACCCTATGTACAACAGAATAAAACACTCCCCAATACTGTGCCATGCCTGGAACTACTGTCAGTGCTTCTCTTCTACTCATAGGGCTTTCAATGGAGGATTGTTTCAGGAGTGGATTGCCAGGTCCTTCTCTCTAACATGCAGTACCTCGTATTCCCAGGGAGTCTCCCATCTAAGGACTAGCCAGGCCGACCCCACCTAGCTTATGAGATCTGGTGGGATTGAATGCCAGATGCTATGGCTGCAGACTCAGAAGTAAATAGAAACTATAAAACAGTAAATATTCTATATTATTAAAAATATAGACAAAAATAGAAACAACTAACTAAATGAAAAATCTCTGTGAAATATCCAATTCAGAAAGAACGTTTTATATTTACTCAGCTATTTTTTACATGTGGAGTTCTTATGCCTGGGAGGATATTTGACATCTCTCTTTGTTCCTTACAAGAGAATCTCATTTGAACTATGTTGCTCTGATTCAGAACTGCTGACAGTTCCACCTAAGCAGCAGTGGCGGTAGTGAGCATTCTCTCTGTGCCTTAGGGGCTGCTCCAGAGAGGACCATAAGTGCCAGATGCTCAACCATCATCATACCACAAATTTGGAAAAGTTCAAATCTATTCTCATGCTTAGGTTATAGTTTAAGAAAAGGCATATATAATTCTGCCCATAAATTGTGATTTGCAATTGGAAAAATTAAGCTAACACTTTTATATGCATAGAACAAGCCAAGCACTGATTTTAACTAGGGCTAATGAGCATCCTGACAGATTCTTTAGAAAAATGGGGAGGAGTTTTGTTTTTAATAATCCTCTCAGAAAATGATCTAGTGACTCTAACAATAATTCTTTGGTGTTCAACCTTAATTCTTATAGCTCCTGCACAAAGTAAAAAATGGAAATTTGATTGATTGATTGATTCATTCTTTGAACAAACATTTCTTGGGTTCTTACTGAGCCAGGCAAAAGCTAGTAATAAATCTAAACCCAAACCCACCAACAAAAGAAAACTCCATAGTTTTTGCTCTCATTGAATTGATGATGATCTTGTGTGGGTGGAGCTAGGAAATGGAAAACAGATGTTAATCAAAGAAAAATAAAATTAGAACTGTGATATGTGATAAGGGAAATTTCGTGATTTATAAGAATTAAATTAGAGAAGAAGGATGGAGAAAGCTTCCATGTGGGATTGAAGACACAACTGGAATCCGAAGAAAGAATAAGGTAGGTGAGAAGAACAGCTATTTAGGCAAGTGGGACAACTGTGAAGGACCCTACAACGGGAGAGAGCATCTCTCACTTCAGGAAAGGAAAGGACATAGAGCAGGGAAGGCATGGTTCACTAAAAGGCTTGAAAGAGAGAATTCTGATCATACAAGGCCTTGTCGGGCAAATTAAGGATTTTAGTCTTTCCTATGAGTTATTGAAAGTCATTGAAGTAAGATTTGCAAGATTAGATTTGCACTGAGAAGAGCTCAGTCTGGCTACTGTGACTAGAATGGACTGGCCCAAGAGAAGTGTGTGCACATGTACAGTGTGTGACATGCATAAAAATGCTCATAGCAGTTGACTGTTCTTAATAGTCCTGAACTAGAAACAGACCAAGTGTTCACCAAGAGTTCTTGTTGTTGTTGTTAGGTGTTGTCCAGTCATGTCCAACTCATAGTGACCCTCATAGGGTTTTCAATGGTTGATTGTTTGGGGGTTACCTCAGAAGTGGATTACCATTTTGCAGTGCTGGGAATCGAACTTGGGACCTCAGAGACTGCAGAGCAGTGCTCTACCAACTGAGCTAAATCTCAGCCCCTCACCAAGAGTAGGATGAATAAATAATTTGTGTAATTATACACTAAATTCCTATATTCTGGTGGAAATGTACAAGCTATATCTATACACTATAACATGGGTGAATTTCATACACACAAAAATGGAAAAATCCAGCTACAGAAAGATACCCATAGATGAGTATGTTGGTGTAAAGTTAAGAGTATATTAATGTAATGTGGTGGTCAAAGTTAGGATAGCGGTTATTCAAGGAGTGGAAACAGTGGCTGATGATTGGAGGTAGCACAAGATGGGCCTCTGTGGTGCTGGTAATGCTCTATTTCTTAACTGAGTGGTAGTTAAACAGTAGTTGGATTTGCAATAATGCATTGAGCTAAATGAAGATTTATGTCTCTGGCAGTTTTCAGTATATGTGTGATATTACACTTGAAACTTTTTTTGTTTTGTTTTGTTAGTGCCTGGGAACTGAGCCCAAGGGTTTTGCACATACTTTGTAAGTGCTCTACCAGTGAGCTGCTCCCATCAGCCCTATTTTTCATTTTGAGTCAGGGTCTCACTAAGTTGCCAACTTGGAATCCTTCTGCCTTGGTTTCCCAAGTTGCTGAGATTACAGGGTGCACCACCATGCCTGGATACTTAAAATATTTTTAAAGATCTGAATTGTTATTGTTGATAGGTGCTATCAAGTCAGTGCCCAACTCATATCAACCCTATGTACAACAGGTGAAACACTATTATTAGCACCTCTCTGCTATTCATAGGGCTTTCAATGGCTGATTGTTTTTTGGGGAGTGGTTGTTGAGTCTTTCTCCCAAGCCTACAGCACCTGGTGTTCCCACGAGGTCTCCCATCCAAGTACTAATCAGGCCCACCACAGTGGTATGGCTGTATGCAGTTACTGAGTGTTGCTGCTATTAGATGCCATCAAGTCATATCCAACTCATAGCAACCCTCATAGGGTTTTCAATGGCTGATTGTTTTGGGATTGCCTCGGGAGTGGATTGCCACATCCTTCTCCCATTTTTGCAGTGCTGGGAATCGAACTCGGGGCCTCAGAGACTGCAGCGCAGCGCTCTACCAACTGAGCTAAATCCCAGCCCTAGTTACTGAATAGATATAGTGAAATCAGTTAGGGAGCAATGGTGGTAGTTTGTTTGTTAGGTGCCTGGCATTGTATCTGACTCACAGTGATCCTCAGAGGGTTTTTCACTGGTTGATTGTTTTTCTAAGTGGATTGCCACATCCTTCTCCCATTTTTGTAGTACTGGGGATCAAACCTGGTTCCTCAGAGAGTTCAGAGCAGGTGCTCTACCAACTGAGCTAAACTCTGGTTGTAGTTTAGTTAGGAGAAAAACACTGTTCCTTGAATTTGAGTAATGATGGTAAATATGGAAAGAAATAGACTTATTTGAAAGCAATTATTTAGGGGGCACAAAGAATAGGATTTTGTTGAATTAAATATGGAGTGTGAGGAATGAGGAGATGCTAAGGATAATTCCTAAGAGCAACTGACTTAGATAGGATAAGAGGTAGTCTTTTCTGAGATGGGGCAAAGTAAGTTCTCATGCTTGATAGTAGAAACAATGGGTGAGCCAATGGCCAGCTGTGAGAAAAGCAGCAAAAGGTCATTGGGCTTGTTCAGAGAAGAGAGAAAGTTTGAGAAACTAGGTGTAGAGGGTGAAAGAGTGAATGAGCTACAGGAATAAAGCAGGATTGCTGAATGGTGTTGGGAACTCTTTTGTAGTTGATCATTATGCATTTATAATGACACTTCACCTTTTATGCAGGTATGGCAAGAACTAGTGATTGTACATGCTTGGAATTTTGCCAGATGGGTCTTGTCAGTATAGTTTTGTGGTAATATTTGTCAGTTAAAAGAGATCAGTAAGAGATTGTGAACCAGGTGTGGTATGGCACACCTGTAATCCCAGCAATCAGGAGGCTAAGGCCAGAGGATCACAAGTTTGAGGCCAGCCTGGGCTACATGGCAAAATACTGCCCCAAACAAAACAAAAGAAAACAAAAAAGATTAGAACACACCCCAGTTTTCCATCTTGTTATAAAAAGAAAGGATCTTAAGTAAGCATATGTTTCAGAGGTCCTTGGGAAAATGGAAATTCACTGAGAAGTTAAGCAAGAAGATCAAAGTCCTACCTCTCCAGAATTACTCTCCCCTTCTCCTCTCTAAGCATGCCTCCCACTGTTGCTACAGCTACTAGCACACATGGCCATATCCTCCTCCCTTTCCTTGGCTCTCCCTCCACTGTTCTTCTATTCCCCCAAATCCCTTTCTCCTTATATCCTCTCTTCTCGTGCAGGTTGAATGGACGATAGACTCATGAAGTGGACATATTAAAAGTGTTAGGGACCCCAGCAGATGTGGACAGTGGTTCAGCTCTTTGGACCCAACATTTTACAATTTCTGTCTTCAGTAACCAGTAGGATCCATTACAAAGACAGCAAGCCCATCCAATTTGAACATGCCATCTAGCACTTGGACCGTTGGAAAAATTGCAATGAAAGCAATGATATTTTTGGCATGTTCCTATTCCTTTTCTGCTAACACCTCACTTATTTATTTATTTGTTCAGACATTCTGTCATTTATTCCACAAACATATACTGAGTAATTACTGTGCATCTGACACTGAGCTACTTGTCTTCTAGCAACTCACATGTGGGATCTTTCAAGCCCTAAGGACCACCCGTCACCCAAAATTATCCTTCTCTCTTCCATGACTTGATCAAAAACAATCATTTCCTGAGGGATGCTGATTAGATTTTTATTTATATTACTCATTCAAATATGTGCATCATGGGAAATAAGCATAACTATATGCCAAGCTCTCTCCTTAGCATTTTATAAGTATTAATACATTTAGTCCTCACTACATGGTATGAGGTTGGTTGTTGTCAAATGCCATCAGGTTGGGTCCGACTCATAGTGACCCTCACAGGTTTTCAATGGCTGATTGTTTTGGGATTATTTCAGGATTGCCACATCCTTCTCCCATTTTTGTAGTGCTGGGGATGGAACCCAGAACCTGAGGGGGTGCACATGGCATTCTACTAACTGAGACAAACCCCAGCCTTGCTATGAGGTAAGTACTATTATTATATTTATTTTAAAAATGAGAAACCTGAGGCAGAGAGAAGGTGAGCAACATGCTTGCAGGCAGGTGGTAGAGGCAGGACTCAACCAAACAGTTTTTCTTCCGAGCCTGCCTCCCTAATCACTGCACAAACCTCCACCAGAGGCATGTGGCCTGGAAGGAGAGGTGCTTCCTTTCTAATGGGCTCTATTATCAACTGAAATTTGTTTTCTGCTTGGAATTGATCCTTCGTTCTTATTAGGAATTGGTGGTCATGAGGATTGCTCTGTTGGTATTGAATTTTATATAAACATAGAAGAAAGTAAAAGTCTACTCATGACTCCACCTTGAAGACATACCTCTTGATGATCATTGGGATCACTAATAATGGCAGGATAGGGTATGAATTCCTGGACCAGGTCCACCTTGCATGAAGAATGCTGAGAACTGCTAATGAATCAGAAAGTGGAGGGATATACACTTTGGGATCAGAGAGGGAGAAAATGTGGAACTAAGTAATCCAATTAGACAGCTAATGTAATATCTAATACCTATTGAGTCAGGGATTTAAAAGAACTATTTGTGGAGCTTTGATAATCGGCATCCTGTTGAGAAGATAAAAACTAGTGGATTAATTCTTAATTTAATTTGGAGACGAGGAAAAGAAAATGGATGAAGCAAATAATATGAAATTCCCAGGATGCTCAATTTTTCTATTTGGCAGAAAAGAAAAAACTGAACACTCTGGTTTTACTTAGGAGGGTGGGTTTACTCCAAAAAGATATTAAGGAAAGAACATACTCTTTTTATATCTCTCTTCTTTGGTTATGTTGTTCGTTTTCATAAATTCATTTTCACTCTTTAATTCATATTTTTTGCTCTATTTTATTTCATTCACTCCTTCATTTATGTCTCTGTTCAACACTTTTTGATTGCCCTTCCTCTGCCACGTATGGTGCTAAGTGCCATGAATACTGTAGTAAATAGGACAAGTAAGACTCCCAGCCCACACAATTTATAGTCTAAGAAGCAGAAGTGATAGGCAGAGAGAGTCAGTTAATAAGTGAACCAAATAAATGGGAATAACAAATTACATAAAAAATTAAACTAGGTGATATGTTGGAGATGGACTGGTTGGGGGATTGGTTTAGATTGTACTCAGTCTACTAGTGTCTGAGAAGATTATGTAACAAATAAATGATTGATTTTTCCTTCTACCATCCCACCCTACTGTTGGATTTCATCAGATCTCAGAAGCTAAGCAGGGTCAGGCCTTGTTAATACTTGGATGGGAGACCGCCTGGAAATACCAGGTGCTGTAGGCTTGGCAGCCCACTCCCCAAAACAATCAGCCATTGACTCTATAAATAGCAGAGAAGCACTGACAACAGTGCCTGGCATGGCACAGTATTGGGTAGAGTTTTGTTCTGTTTTACATAGGGTCCTTATGAGTAGGTCCTGACTAGACAGCACCTAACAACAACAAATGATTGATTAAATGAATTAATGAATGATTGAGGAAGGCATATAGGTAAACAATAAAAGACAGCATGTGATAAATGTAATGACATTATTTCAAATAAAATCCTCTGTAAGCATAAAAAAGAAAAAGTAACATATAATGGGAAAGAATTTAAAATGTACTTAAAGCTAGACCAGATTTTGAAAGATAAAGATGATGAGGGAAGGACAATAAAAAATAAATAAAATTAATAAGAATAAAATCAAAAAAGAAAAATTAATGAAAGGAAAAGGGAACACTTACTATATTCAGTCAAATAAATGAGGAACAGAATGGGGGTAGAAAAAGGTAGAAAGCTATTTGGAAGCAGAAGAAATAGACGGAGGTCAGATCATGATGGGCCTTGAATACCATGAAAAAAGTTTTAGTTTTCTAAAAAATT
>VMDO01021210.1:0-35886 GCA_007922755.1 Pedetes capensis
AATGAACTTTAGAAAGAAGGAAATAAACTGTAGAAGGAACAGAGAATTATTGCAGAAAGCAATAACTTTTATTGAAAAGAAATTAAAATTATAGAGAGGTGAAAGTCTGAATAAATGGAGAATTATATCAAGATCTTAAATCGCTAGAATTCCCTCAAATTAGTACTCGGTTGCATTCTAATATTTTCAAGGTTAGCTTTTAAAAAATATGAATACTTTTTTCTTTTACATTTTCATGTGTATGAATACCTGTGTATTCCTGTGTTTTTCTGGGGGTGAGGTGAAATGGTGTAGTTATTTTTCTTACAGTGGGCATTCAAAGAGTTAATATTTGACTTTGGATATGGAACAAGAATATAGATGTACAGAAATTATAAAGACAGAAAAAGATTTCTACCTTCCTTTATCTTCCTTTAGTAAGTGAAAAAGTGGGCTTGGTGGATTAGATCACAGAAGTTTACCTAGGGGAGGTCTAGAACTGACAGGAAGAAAAATGACACTTCCCTTTTCATCATAAGGGATTTATGGGGATAAAGAGAAAAAGAGGAAAAACATTCATATTTCTCATTTCCCTGCCTACACTCTGCAGTGCCCAGCCTCGTCATGGGGTAGGGGAGGTAGAAACACCCAGCTTTGTTTCTGAAAACACCAACACAAGTGACACTTTAGGCATCCCTGGAAGGTGTATTTTCTAAGAGCCTTTTAGAGATGGCCTTCATGAGAAAACTTACAGTGCAGTGCAGGATGACCTTGCAGCCACAGTAGCAGCAGCAGCAGCAGCAACAACAAGGAGAGAGAGGAGCCAGGTAAGCACAGGCAGCAAACTGCTTGCAGGTTCTGCTCTGGAATGCAGGATGCTGTGTAGTCCCAATATGAGGGAGTTTAGAGCTGGTGAGGGTGTACATGATTGGCAGAAGATGAGGACCTGTCCGAAGATGCTTCTGCAAATTAGAAACATTGAAAAAGGATAAGATTGGAACCACTGTAATTTTTTACTCCTTATGGCTAACTAGTGTTACTATTTCTTTTATTTACTTATTTCAATTTGTTTGATTAATGTTCTATTTTATCAATGAGATTTAGCTTTTAGAAAAAAAACTATAATTTGATTTTCTTTTCCATCTCTATGTTTTATTGTTTTTGTACCCATCATTATTATTTCCAACCTTCTTATTTATTTCAATTTATATTCCAATATTTTATTTTCACAAATTCTTGGTTTTAATGCTTATCTCATTTGTTTTTATTCTCTTTTGCTGTCTAGTAAGTGTTAAAAGTGGTATAATTTCATCTTCTTGTTGTTAGGTGCCGTCTTGTCCAACTCATAGAGACCCTATGTACAGTGGAAGGAAACACTCCCTGATTCTGTGCCAGGCACATGATCTTATTTATATTTAAGTCCCTTGCTGTAGACACTGTGTCAATACATCTGGTTGAGGGTTTTCCTTTTTTTCATTGTCCTGCCACTCTCCCAAACATGATGTCTTTCTCTAGGGATTGGTCCCTCCTGACTACTTTATCAGTGTCTCACAAATGTCACTCTGCTCTGACAACACTGTAACTTTCCTTATGATTTTTTTGATATATGTGTGTATGTCATATAAATATTTTTTTTATAGTTTGTAATATACAGTATATTTTCTAGATATACATAATTAAACATATTCTCTTTTTTAGTTTCTACATTTTATTGCATTGCATATTTAGGCCACAGTCTGTATAATCCTATTCTTTGGAAATCAATGAGATTGCTTTAGTTGTCTAGTACATGGTCAATTATTGTTAATGAGTAAGTGAAAGAATGCAAATTTCTCATTTGCTGGGTCCAAAAATATACATTTACTTATTTATTCTTCTTTCATTTTGTTGTGGTTATTAGATGCCATCACATTGGGTCCAACTCTTAGTGACCCTGTATACAACAGAACAAAACACTGCCCAACCCTGTGCCATGCCCAGAACTATGTCAGTGCTCCTCTGCTCCTCATACGGTTTTTGATGGTTGATTGTTTTGGGAGTGAGCTGCCAGGTCCTTCTCCCATTTTTGTGGGGCTGGGGATGAAACCCAGGGCCTCAGAGAGTACACAGTGGGACTCTATCAACTGAGCTAAACTTCAGGTCCTCTGTCATTTAATCACCTATAATTGTTAATTTTGTTATATAAATCTATCTTTGCTGTTTTTTTGTCTGTTTGGTCTATTAATTTCTGTGTGGGCACATTAAACTCTAGGTAATATTATTGGCTTATTAATTATTTCATATAATTGGTCTATTTTATTAAGGGTATTTATAATATTTAATGTTATAGTTCTTTGATCTATTATTCCCTTTCTTATTGGCAGCATACATCTTTAGTAATTTTCATGGTTTTTACATTAATTTCTAATGTTTCTTTTTTTTTTTTTTTGGCGATACTGGGGGTTGAACCCAGGGCCTTGCACTTGCATGCTTTGCACCCCATGCTGAGCTGCACCCCAGCCCATTTTTTTACTTTTTTTGAGACAGGGTCTCACTAAGTTATGCAGACTGCCTCTGGTCTCGAACTTGTGATCCTCCTGCCTCCACCTCCTGAGCTGCTGGGATTACAGGCTTGCGCCACCCTGCCCAGCTATTTCTAATGTTTCTTTATAAACATTAATAATAGACATGAATATTGTAACCTTATATTTCTTTGGTTTGTTTATTTATTCATTTATTCATTTACTTATTTTGTAGTACTAAGGGATTGAACCTAGGGCTTTGCACATGCTAGACAAGTACTCTACCACTGAGCTACCATCCTAGTCCCTTTTAAATTTTTTTATTTTGACAATGGGTGTTGCTAAGTAATGCAGGTCACTTTTGGCCTCAGTCATAGTCCTGCTGTCTATACTGGTATTACAGGTGAGCACCACAGTGCCTGGATTATTTTTTAATCTCACACGTAGTCCATTGTGCTACTTAGGTCCATGACTCTCTTTTGATTTATTTGTGTCTGTTATGTCTTTCCCCAATCTTTCTGTTTCTTTTCATTTTAAATTCTTATCTTTTTATCCCCTTAATTCTTTTATATTAGCATTTTAATTGTATGTATTTATGGGGTAGAGAGTGATCATTCAGTTCATATATACAGTGGGCAATTAGTAAATCAGCAGTGTTGACACTTTCATTTCCTTAAACATTATACAAGGACCTATTAACATTTAAAGATAATTGTAGATATTTATGAAGTATAGTAGTTTTTTAGTTGCACACAGTATAGTGAGATTCATTATGAGATTTTCATAGAGTTGCATCCTGTATTTCATGCTTATTCTCTCCCTCTTTACTACTCTATGTGTTCCCCTTCCCCTCCCCTTTCCCCATTGCTCTTCCCTTCCCATTATTTCTCACCCCTTCATGATGTATCCACTTCTATTTCCCTACCTTAGATATGTACAATTGTATATGTGTGTGTATATATATGTATATTCTTTTTCTTGATGGTCGATATAGCTCCTGCATGAGTGAGAACATGCAGTACTTCTCTTTTTGAGTCTGTTTTTATTTTAAAAAATAAGATTTCAGTTTGTTACAATCCTTCATTTCTTGATCTACACACACCCACTGCC
This sequence comes from Pedetes capensis, assembly GCA_007922755.1. NCBI lineage: Eukaryota > Metazoa > Chordata > Mammalia > Rodentia > Pedetidae > Pedetes > Pedetes capensis. The sequence goes on from VMDO01021210.1 coordinate 3,591, forward strand.
CCCACTCCAGTGTACTGTCACTTTTATCTTGTCTGTTTTTGTCTTCATGTTTACAATATTGATATGATCACCAAACTTGGGTTCTAAGACAAGCTGGTTACCCCTATTTTCTCAAAAATCTTCAATTAATTTCTTTAAGTTACTATTAACTAAAACTTGGGAGTATTTATATATATCATTTATATATTATTCATAGGTACAATAGGTATTTTAAAGACATTGTTTACTAACTTTAACATGTAGACAGTCTGTGTTTTTTCTCTTTTCTAATGGCTAAGCTTTCTGTTTCAGTTTTTGATTGTTAAATAATCTTTGGTTATTTTATAACTTTTTTATGCTGAAATTTTGTATAAAGTATCATAGTTATTAACATGGATTTTATTTTCTACTAAGGGGTATTTATCCTTTTAAGCAGACAAAATAAAAGAATGATCATATCAATATACTCAGGAATTGTGCTGTGTTGGGCTAGGTTTCTTCTTTAACATGAGTCACCCTATCTTTGGTTACTTATAGATAAACTGGTGGCAAATTTTGGGCTTCTCTAATTATCAATCTATCATATCAACCTGGAAAGCCATCAGAAAGCTCTTTTTTTTCCTCGGCCCCCTACTACAACACTTATTGGAAGAATCCACTCAATCCTCAGCCTGTGTCTAGGCTCAAAAGATGCCTCCAGGGAAAAAACAGGTGTGATCTCTGATATTCTAGGAAGAGGTCTTTCCCCTTTGAAATTTTATTCACCTAATACTGTACTTCTGCAGCTTTAAATATGAATTTTAAAATATATTCATTTTTTCTAGCTGTACCAGCACGAGGGATGGCTTGTTAAAATCTTATATATCTTGCTAGGTAGCAGAAGTTGTGTATCTGATTTTTGATTAATGATTTTAATCATTTGTGTATTGCAACCACTGCCTATTTTTGCCATTGTAAGTTTTCTAATTACTGATGAAGTCCCTTTTTCCTTTTTTACATAAACTAATTTAATTTTTTTCAGCTGCTTAAAAATATTTTTTATCTATTCTTTTCCATATACACACCCTTGCCCATCCCCCACTTCTCCAGGGTACTCTCACTCCTATCCTCTCTGTTTTTGTCTTTATATCCACTATATTGATATAACCACCAAACTTGGGATTCTAACCTTCAATAACTTTCAATTAATTTCTTTAACCAGCATTTCTTTATCTAAAAATGGGAAATACATACATATATATATTCATATTTATAATTCAATTATATGTATTATTTATATTTAAGATACTCTAGATATAGAAATGCCTGCAGCCATAGCCTTGTGGCATCTGATCCTGTCAGATCTCAGAAGATAAGCAGGGTCTGGCCTGGTTAGTACTTGGATGGGAGACCACCTGGGAACACCTGGTGCTGTAGGCTTGGGAGATGGATCTGGCAACCCACTCCCAAAAATCAATCCACCATTGAAAACCCTATGAACAGCAAAGAAGGACTGACAATAGTGTTTCCCCTGTTGTATATAGGGTTGCTATGAGTCGGATACCGACTCAACAGCACATAACAACAAACAACAAGATATAGAAATGAACAAATAGTTCAAGATTACTGCTTTTTTAAAGCTTACTCAGTAAGTTTCAATATGAAATTAAATTCTACGTACTAACAAAAGTTATTTCATAAAATTGGTATTTCATAGAACCTACAACGTGGTCCTATTTTGCGTGTTAACTCTTGTCTTTCTTAACTGTAATTGACCAGAGAATCAGCCTTTCAACCTCTTTCCAAGACTGTTTGATGATTCTTTGTAGTACGGAATCTGTGGTTGATTTGACCAGTTGAAAGGAAGAAAGCACTATTCTGGATTTTTTACACATCATCTCTCTTATGAGGTAGATATTATACTCTGTTGCTATCAGTGGGCAGAATATGTTTCACAAAGTTTAGGTAACTTACCCAAAGTCATATTCAATAAGTACAAAATGTAGAATATGAAAGTCTTTGCTTTCCTTTCATGCTGTGAAAATCAAGACTCCTTATGACTTGGAATGTGGCTTTTGCTCCTTACAAACATGATTTATCTTGTGATTTACAACTTTCTTTCATAGTTATTTTACCAATATGTAGTCTTCAATTTGGTTAGGTTTCATATAGGACAAGGAAAAAAATGATTATAAACTTCCTTTGACCCATCTCCATCCTTGTAGATCAACTGTTTCTTTTGGTACCTGTTAATTAAGTAGTCCATTAGTCTCCCAAAATATTAGTATTTTCTACTATAGCATCAACTTCTAGATGGAGAGCTATGTTGGAATTTGGGCCACGGGGACTCAGAGAAAGGGCTCATAGACAATATTGTAATTCTAATAGGACTTCCATATTTTCTTCTACTTTATCATTTCCTCCTAACTTTACTTATTTTAAGGTCCGGACCTATTATTTCCACAGATACCCTCTGGATGTCACCAGGCCTAACTTCCCTCACAACTCCCTACCTCTTCCTTCTGCTAAGGAAAATAAAAAGTAAGATTTGTAATTTTTTTTGAACCAATATGTCTGATCTTCTCCCTGACCCACTCAGCTCATCCTGCTCATGAGAGCCAATATTCATTCTCCTGCCTAACCCCAGTGAAGTCTTTCCACCTGGAAGCCTTCCAAAGATAGAATTGGCTCTGGCTCTTTTTTTCCATCCCCTCTCCATCTTTTTCCCCCTCTGTTGGCTGCTGGTCACCTTTCTGTGGTGAAAGTTGTCTAGATTAATTTCCCTCATTAGTTAACTTAGTAAACAGATTGCTGTACAGAGTCATAGCTAGAAATAAAGAACTTGGGAAGGGTGGCAGAACTCATTTTCATGTCCATCATTTGCCCTTGGAAACAACCACTTCTGCTCTAGCTTGGGGCCTGTTCAGCTTACTAAAAGTGCTATTACTCTGAGTTAATTACCTCTGGCACCACACTTTCCACGGCACCACTGAGAGCTAGGTCCAGGCTTTCAAAGTCAAATTAAATTTTCTCCATTGAGAGTTATACTACTGATATTTTAAGTATTACCTGAAAGCAGAGCTAATGGCACAGTTTTCTTAGCTAGTTCTAAGCTACAAGTCCCCTGCTTGTCTGTCAGTTTGCCATGCTATGGGGGCTTGCATGTTGCTAAAAGCTATGCCACCAATATTTCACATACTAGTGAGGGCACCTATGGTGAATAGGTTTCACCTGAGTTTCCAGACTAAGACAGACTAGGGAGAGGACTCAGCAGCCCACTCCTGAAACAATTAGCTGTTGAAAATCCTGTAAACAACAGAGATGCACTGTCAAATATAGTGTGGGAAAATGAGCCCTGCAGGTTGGAAGGAATTCAAAAGATGACTGGGTAAGAGTTGCCTCCTCAAAGTAGAGTCAACCTTAATGGTTGGAATGGAGTAGAGCCCTTGAGACCTCCTTTTGCTAGTGTGGCATGACTCAAAATGAGAAGAAACACAGTGGTTGCAACAATAGGCTCAAACATAAAGATTGTGTGGATCTCACAGTGTCAGGTAATGTTTCGTTCTGATATATATGGGGCTGCAAGGAGTCAGATCTGTCTTGACAGTACCTAACAGCAAACAAGCTACAAGTAGACATGGCTTCAGAAGATTAGTATCTAAACGTAACTGTGATATTGTCTAAATATATGGCCTCAAGAAACTTAACATCCCTAAAGCTTGGTTCTTTTTTAATTGAAAAAAGAAATGTAAATACCTTTCTCACAATATTACAGTAGAATTAAATAGGTGATGTCTATGAGAACATAGTTCTTAGTACACAGTTAGTGCTCAGTAAATGTTTATTGAGTCTGGTCTGGTTGAAGAGCAGAATTATTTTGGGATTTCTCTTGGAGATTTGCCTCCTTGGGATTCTAGCCTGTGTACTTCAATTATTATTTGATGATTACCTATTATTGAATTCTCAGTTCTGTGCACAATATGGAAGTGTGTAGATGAATAAGACCTGGTTTCTAGTCTCAATCACATATGAATTTGAAGGGATGGACATAGAGAGGGATTAGTTAGATGCGGTGGTTTCAAATTGTGTCAAATTGGCTAGGCTAATTATATCCCCCAGAATTCTTTTTCCTTTGTGTTTCCAGTTAGCATGGGTCACAAAAGAATTTCCTGTGTGCAGCTGCCACATTGTGGCTCACATCCATTGTCACTTATCTGCTGCTGGCTCACCTCCTCAGTGTGAAGCCAAAGCCAGGCCTGCCATTGCTTGACCTTACCCTGGATCTTCCTTCAGCTTCTGTGACTTCTAGACTAGTGTGTGTATTTAGCCCCTTGATGAAGGGCCTTGCCTTATGCATGACCCCCGACAGCAACAGGATCAGAGATCACAAGAACTACATAGGCTTTGGGATGTCCTTGTGAATAGCAGAGAAGCACTGACATAATGCCAGGCATGGCACAGTGTCAGGCAGTGTTTCATTCTGTTGTACATGGGGTCACTATGAGTTGGACCTGACTAGATGGCACCTAACAATAACAACATATGGACTCCAGCTCATGTTTGTGGGTTCTGGTTTGTTCTTGCCCTCTCCCTCTTTATGCCAGCCTCCCTTCTTGATTGCTTTCCCTGCCATCTTCAGTCTCCAGCATCAAACATGAAGATGACAGCCATGCAGAGGTGGCCTCGTCAGCTCCCACAGGTTCTGCCTCTCTAACTGAACCTGACTTAGACACCATGCTGAAGTTGAAGGAAAGTAGTCAGTGGGGCACTGAGGACAGGTGATAGTCTTCTGCCATAAAACCTCTTGGCCTCACTGAAGATTCTGGACTAGGAAGATTTCAGTCATGACCCCTGTAATATTTCAAAGCCTTGATTTCTGACTTTATTTTGATGTGGATTGGTTTATTTAAATGAATGTGCTCTATGCAGTAGGCAGGTTGTAAAGACTGAATTGTGTCTTCCAAAAACATCTATGTCCCATTCCTAATCCCCAGAATGTGGCCTTATTTGGAAATAGAGCCCTTAAAGATGTAATTGACTAGAGGTAAGGTCTTTTTGGATTAGAATCAGCCTTGAACACAATGCCTGGTATCTGTGTAAGAAAAAGGAAAGGGAGATTTGGACTAAAGATGAGACAAAGAGAAGAAAGCCAGGTGAAGGCAGAGACAGAGACTGGAGTGAAGCATCTATAAGCCAAGGGACGGCAAGAGTGACTAGCAAACACCAGATGCTAGAAGAGAGGCATGGAGCAGATATTCCCTCAGAGATTCCAGGAGGGACTAACTTAGCTGGCATCTTGATTTCATACTTCTATCTTCTAGAACTGGGATAGAGTAAATTTTTATCATTTTAAGCCATCTAGATTGTGGTGCTTTTTTGCAACAGGCCCAGGAACCTGAAATGCAGGCCAAAGCTAAGATGCATTGGGATCAAGCTAATTTAGCTTAATCACATTTATTTCCCCAAATCCAGCATCCTGAGATTCTGTGGAAAACTCTTAGGCTCCTTAAAAAAGTTTGGATATCCTTGTTTAATGGGTTTTTTGGTTCAAAAGTCTTCAAGATCTATAACTGGGCCTCTCACAATGGCAGAAACTTACAGCCCTGACTTCTTAACCCTCACAACACCTCGCAAGTCAAGTCTTTATTTCTACAAAGTGTGACAGTGTCTCTGGCAGCCGTGTGTCTAGGGCAGGCCTGAGAATCCCAGAGTTAATCAACCCTCTGTGGACCCCAGACTGGCTGCTCCCCAGGCCTAGCAAGCACCCCAAAGGCGTGATTATCTGATGGTTCTTGCACAACCAGCACCAGGGCCTTTTGCTTAATTAATCACAGAAATGTTCCTGCCTCACTTCAGACAACAAAATAATGAGCAGGCCTGTGAGAGGTTCAAAGACTGCGGGAAAAACAAGCACTCCCTGAGGAAAGGGCCCACTGGAACAGGGAGGTCCGAAAAATCACTGGGATCCACCAGAACTGCTGCTTGTATTTTATCTCACGTCCCCTTTAATATCAACATAATGATATTGTAAATGTATGTATACAGGAGATTAAGACATACAACACTTGGATTTTAAGACTAGGAAATGTGGAATTTTGAAAAGGATGTAAGAGACCACCTGGGTTAATCTACCCTTTTATAGATAAAGACAATGATGCCCATGGAGGTTAAATTGCATGCCCAAGGGCATGGGGCTAGAGCATGACAGAGGCATAATAAGGCCCAGATCTCCTAGGTCTGAGTCTATGAAAGTGAGAACAGAAGATACTGGAGATGGAGGCTTCTCAGAAATTGCAGAAAACCCAAGACAAACAGAATCAGAGGATAGAGGTTAGATAAGAACTTACAAGAGTTAGAGGGCACATATCAGATCAGAGTGGCTGAGAGCTCATAGGTAATCAGAAGGGAGAGGCCAAATTAGTTATTCTGACAATTTACAATCTCAGCATAAAACTCTGGGTGTTATAAGTTTGGATGAGATGTGAAACCTATTTCCAAGGAGCTGAAGACAGTTCAAGAGTCAGGGAGAATACACACTGAATACCAGAAAGGACTAGTCAGTGATGTAGGAGTAAATGCTAATGGAGTGCAGAGGGGCAAAGGTGAACCCTTCCAGCTGTAATTTCAAGGAGCAGGGCCTACGAAGGCAGAGGCCTTTAGGGAATGTGAAGACCAGGGCATGGGTGTATCAGGACAGGGAGCAATTTAAGCAAAGTGTAATGGAGGAAAATCTGGAAAGGTGAGGAGGCTCTGAAATTCAGATTGACTAGAGCAGAAGGTGCATGCTGGCAGGACCAAATAGGGAGGGCAGGTTGAAGAAGTTGAAGTCCAGAAATTTGGACTCTATTTAGAAGGCAGGAGGAAGACACAAACCAGGACCACCATGCATTGTTTTCAGGTTGTGTCTTTTACAAGGGTGCCATCATTATACAGCCACAATTCACATCATACAAGTAACTTTGTTATGAATCTGAGTCCTGGAGCAGTAGGAGTGAGCTCCTACCTACAGCAACCCACTGTGGCTCCCAAGGCCGTGCACACAGTTGTTAGCACTCACATGTATCCAAGGCTGAGCCTACTCTGGCCATTTTCTAGATGCTCCTCGACTTTGCCTTTCAAGCCTACTCACCTGGGAGTCCTGGTTCATCCCCACACTCTGCCATGCAGGGCTGGGAGAGCATGAAGGCTTTATAAGGATCTTTAGGAGTGGTATTCTGGCAATGATATGCAGGATGAATTGGAGGCAGCAAGACTCAAGGTATTGAGACAAGCAAGAAGATGGTGGCAAGGTCAGATGCTGCTGAGGCCAGAGTCTGTCAGGCAATAGGAGCAAAAGGGACAAAATCTTAAAAGTAGATCCACAGACATCATACCTTGCAGGATGTTCTTGCTCAAACTCCTGATGGGATCTTTCCTTATGCGTTTGGCTTCTCACCCTCACTTGTATATGTGGGGCTGATGGTCAGTGGGTGTTGATACCTCCAAGTTTTGCCACTGGCCTGAAAGAATGGAAGGCCTGATTTTGTTTCTGGCTCAGTAGCTGATTAGCTGTGTGATATCCATTATCATTGGGTCTCACCTTCTACCACTTAAAAATGAGGGCTTGCTATAGCATTAGGTAATATCTAAGCACATTTTAGCTTTTGAAGATTGTAATGTTCTTTTTTCACATAGGAAGTAACTCTTATACACTAATACTCTGTTCTTTCTTAAAATGGTACATCTGTATCTAAAAGGTCCTTATAGATAGATCTTGTTTTATATATCTGTCGCTCTTTTTTACTCTAACAGTTGGGCCTATGCCTACCCCCATGACCTGGATCCAGCACTGTGGAGCCAGGACATTTGCAATGTTAAGCCACCTCATTAAATTGTGTTAATGATGCAAATAACATTCAGATGTTTTCAACTTTGTGTACCCATTAGAATCCCTTGGCAAAAGGCAAAAACACAATGATGCCTGAGTCCTAACCCAAGACTGGAGACTCAGCCAACCTGAGGATCAAGGTACTTACTTCTTTTCCCTGGACTTTTAGGTGATTAGAATGTATAGCCAAAGATTCAAGTTCAAGTTACATATCACTAGACGGCTATAGGTGCATCTGATATACCTATTCCACTTGATTAATGAGGCTGTTTGGGGCCCTGCTTTGAGTTACCTACAGCAATGCTCCCCAACCTTTGTGGCACCAGGGATCAGTTTTGTGGAGGACAGTTTTCTACAGACCAGGGTATGGACGATGCTGGTCTGACAAGAGGTGGAGCTTAGACAGTAATGCCAGGAATGGGGAGCTGCTGTAAATACAGATGGTACCAGTCTGTGGCCTAGTGATTGGGGACCTCTGACCCTCGGGGTTCAGTGGGTGAGACTGTGGTGAGCACCTGGCCTTGTCTGTTAACCTCTTGGTCAGGAGGACTGCTAGCCTAGTGAGCCCGTCATGGCTATCACTATGTAAAGGAGGACTTGAGAAGACATCTTCCATTTTGAATCAGACCGAGTAGTAAAATCCTTATAATGTATCAATTACAGGCCCTTTAAATTTAGGGAGAGGGAGCACGTGGCCTCAATGCTAGATATAATTTTTAATTTTTATTGTACAGTGTCATGATACTTAGCATAGTGATGTTTTCAATTTATTTGTATGATGAGATTTCATTATTTTATTTACTACAATGTCCATAAAGAGGAAAAAGGCTTTCCTCACCATTACCTGTCCAGTGCCCAGGGACTCAATAAACAAGTGCCAAGCAGACGGATGAATGAAGGCATCATGTGGCAGGCCCTGCCTTGAGTATTGGCATTTAAAGCTCCATTGAAGGTCATTGTGGAAGGATCAGCAACAAGCTTTGTACTTCCTGCTGTCTGAGTTGCTGGGGTGAGGCAACAGAGAGAAGCTGGACTTGGACATGGTTCTGGATCTCCTAGGCTTAGCTGAGAACCTGGTAGAGTGGCATCTCTTCCATATAGTGCAACAATTTGACAGCAGACAGGAAGAGGAAGCTTTGAGTGCATATCTTTGTTTCCCCTGGTCTTAGGCATTTGCTTTCAATCACACAGCCAATAGGAATTGAGATCCAAACCCAGATCTGAATAAGAAGTCCTAGTACTCTCCTAAGAGATAAGAGAATACCCCTTCTCCTGTACTAGCATCTTGTGCAGGGAGGAAAAGGAGAGGGAGAATGAGGAACCATTATCATTATTGTCTTAGCCATAGGCTGCTAATAGCACCGTCTCCGAAGTTTATGTTGAAACTTAATCCCCACTGCAACAATATTAAGAGGTGTGGCCTTTGGGAGGTGATTAAATCCCACTCTCACCCTTTATGTAAAGGGTCTCAGGTTAAAGGGAGTGAACTATTGTTTTTTCTCCTTCTGCCATGTGAAGACAAAGTATTTGTCCTCTCCAGAGGACAAAGCAAGAAGACAACACCTTGAAAGCAGAGAGAAGCTCCCATCAGACACTGAATGGTAGCACCTTGATCTTGGTCTTCTCAGTCTCCAGAACTGTGAGAAATACATTTCTGTTCTTAACGGATTTTCTGGTCTGAGGCATTTTGTTATAGTAGCACAAATGGGCTAAGAGAGCTACTAAGAAACCTAGATTGACAGGTCCTGAATCTGTAAGTCCTTGGGGATCGGAATATAAAAAAGTTTAGTATCATGTCTGTTCCTACTGGAATTGCCCATTTTGCTGCATCTGAGCTGGCCTACTAGTCCTTGTTCTCTCACCAGGACCAGCTGGCTTCCTGTTTTGATGTTTTTGATGATCTCTGCTTTCCACTCTTGTTCTGTTTCTGGGATTGGTACTGCCTCACTATTCTGTACTTTCCCACTTTCTACAGAGGCTCTCTCTTTGTTTTGGCCATGCTGTATGCATCTTCTGCTGTGAGTTCCCTAAAGAAATACTTTAATTGATATTAAAAAATTAAAACTTGGAGAGGAGGGTGGAGACAGATAATTTACCTAAGACAGCATATTCAAAAATGAGCAAGTAATTACTATTTTAAAATAAGGTGTCAGACATCAAGATTGATTTAAACTTGACATGTGTTTACATACAGTGAGCTGTCATCAGATGCATATGTAAGGTCAAAAGAGCTATGTTCTGTCGCCATGGCAGCTTAGTGTGGCTATGGAAATTTAGCTCCACTTGCTTCTGCAAGGGGGTAGCAAGACACCTTCCAAATCTGGGCTGTGTGCTCTCTCCACCCCCCTCGTTCTCTCTCAACCGCTATTTCCCATGTACCTACTAGGAGCTTGATCCTATTTTCAACAAATGCAAAAAATAGGCAGTTTGAGGTAGTGGGAAAGAATACGGCAAAGAGGTTAAAAGCATAGGCTCTGGTGTTAGAAAGATTTGACTCTGAATTCTATCTCTGTGGCTACCTAGCCAGCAAGACACCTCCACTATCTAAGGCTCAAGTTCCTTATCCATTGTTGTTGTTAGGTGCTGTCGAGTCGAGTCTGACTCATAGCAATCCTCATAGGGTTTTCAATGGCAGACTTTTTTGGGATTGCCTTGGGAGTGGATTGCCAGGTCCTTCTCCCATTTTTGCGGTGCTGGGAATTGAACTCAGGGCCTCAGAGACTGCAGCGCAGCACTCTACCAGCTGAGCTAAATCCCAGCCCACCTTATCCATAAAGCAGAGATAATAACAACACTTCACTCACAGGGAACTATTAAATTAAAGTGATGTGTGTTCAGGGCCCTAGCCCAGGGCTAGAACAGAACAGATGCTCAACAAATAGTGGTTATGCTTATTATTAACATCAGATGGAGTCCTGGCCCCACACACTTGGGAACTTGCCAAAGAAGAAAGATTCATTTAGAAACAATCTGCTGGATGTCAGATGAATGAATAAGCTGTAGGAGCTCAGGGGAAGGGACAGCAACTCTCTGTAGAAGGACATCAGGGAGACTTGAACAGGGCGCTGAGTAAGTTTCCATGTAGGAAGAAAACTGAAACTTCTGCTGAAAAGTGAGCCCTCCATGGAGGACATCTGCCCATCATGTCTTCTAAGTTTTGTCTGTGCCATGTTAGTAGGAGAGAGGTTTTGGAGTCTTCTTGTTCTTGGTCAATCCTGAGTAGGCCTTTCCTTATTTTTACTTCATGTCAAGTTCCTGTTGCTTTGTAATTGATTTTTCTTCTGTTGTAGATATTTTACCTCCTCTTCCTTCTCCTTTTCTTCCTTCTCTTCTTTTTGTTTTTCTCTTTCTTCTTCTCTTAAAATATTTATAGTTTTAGCCAAACACCATGCCATACGACTGTAATCCCAGAGATTCAGGAGGCTGAGGCAGGAGGATCACGAGTTCAAGGCCAGGGGCAGCCAATACAATTTAGCAAGATATGTCTCAAAATAAAAAAATAAAAAGGGATTTAAGGGGTGCAGCTCAATGGTAGAGCACTTGGCTAGTATATGCTGACCCCTGGGTTCAATGCCCCAGTATTAAGGAAAAAAAAAGTTTATATTTTTAAATCAAAAATATACATGCACACATTTTAAACAGCCAAATATATCTGAATGATGCATTGTGTAGAGCAGCATTTTCTCACACTGTCCTTCCCTGTTTCCCTCCTCCAGAGGCCAACCTTTTACCTCCTTTAGCTGATCATGTTCACATCAACTTTCCTTTTTCTAAAACCATGATTGCCTTACCTCTTCTTGATTTGTTGACTTTGTCCTTATTCCTTGATTTCCTCCTGTACTGTGCATAAGAGGAGTTTTAACTTTCTTCCTCCTTGAGTCCTACCACTATGTACACTGTGCATACCTCATGCCCTCTCCATCTTTCTAATATATTTCATCATAATTTTGGCTAGATTCATAATTTGTTGTTGTTGTTAGGTGCTGTCGAGTCATGTCTGACTCATAGTGACCCTCATATGATTTTCAATGGCTGATTATTTCAGGATTATTTTGGGAGTGGGCTGTCAGGTCCTTCTCCCATTTTTGCAGCACTGAGGATGGAACCTAGGGCCTCAGAGAGCAGAGACCGAGTGCTCTACCAACTGAGCTAAATATCAGCCCCAGATTGATAATAGCATTTATATTTTTATGATTATCTATGATGATTAATTTTATGTCAGCTTGTCTAGGCTGTGGTACCCAGATATTTGGTCAAACATCAGTCTAGCTGTTCCTCTGAAGACATTTTTTAGATGAGATTAATATTTAAATCAGTAGACTTTGAGTAAAGGAGATACCCTCCATGGGCTTCATCTAATTAGTTGAAGGCCTTAACAGAAATAGACAGGGATGTTCATAAGAAGAGAGAATACTGCCTCCAGACTGCTTTCAGGCTTGAGCTGCAATGCTAAGTCTTCTCTGGGTTTCCAGCCTGCTGGCCTGCCCTTCAAAGTTGGACTTTCCAGCCCCTACTATTGTGTGTTGAGCCAATCCCGTCAAATAAATCTTTCTTTCTCTACGCATCCAACTAGCTTTGTTTCCTTGGAAAGCCCTGACTAATATACTGGTACTATGCAAACAGTATTCACAGCTGAGCCATGAAAATAAACAATTACTTTTTTTTCTGCCCAGCTTCTTCTTTTTCCAAGAAGTAATAGTTGTCTTATTTTATTGTTGATGTTTGCTTCCTTTTCTTTTTACTCGTCACTAATTCAATCCCAATCATGCCTGATTGTCTAAATCTCCCTTAAGATGGGCAGATGCATGATGCATTCTCTTGCCTTCATCTTCCTGAAGTGGTCTCTAACAATGGGGCTGGTTTCATGGGCAGCGTGTGCAGTGTGCAGTCCTTCAGTTAATGCTCTGTTGTCACCATCTTTAAATTTTTAATAATTTGTTAAAAAGGAGCCCCTCATTTGCACTTGGCATTATGCCCTGAAAATTATGTAGTCAATCCTGTCTACCAGAGCTTTCCAATTAGTTCTAATCTAGAGAAGTTACAAGAGTCATCTAGTAATACCTAGATATCTTCCTTTAGCATCATAGGGATTGCATTTTCTCCTCTTCTTTGTTGGTTTTCTGCACCCCCTCCACCACCAAAGGAAAAGTTTCTTAAAAGCAAGAGCATATTTTCTCATTTTTATTTCCCAAACACCTTAGCAGAGTGCCTCAAGTATAGTGGTATGTGTGTGAATATATGATCAAGGTGAACTATTTAAGTAGAATAGGAGGAGGGATGGGTAAGACATTCCAGGAAGGAGCATATGAGGAAGTGTGAAGAAATCAAGGAGGAGGGAATGTGTCTTTGGTGGATGGGGTGCAGTGAGGAAAGCAGTCTGTATCAGAAAAGGGCACATTGGAACCAATGAGAAATTTTGTTGAAAATTATGTGGGAGCCAAACTGCACAGAGGCTCTCATGCCAGACTAGGAATTTTCTACACACTTGTAGGCCTCCAAGGACTTATTTCCCCCATCTAATGACATCTGATATGTGTAGTTAGAGAAACTCCAGCTGTGCAGAATTTCACATTCTCCCTTCCTTGGCACTGAAATAGGTGAACAGAGTAGAATGGGTGGGGGAGAGTCTAGCAACTGAAAACAGAGAGCCATAAGAGAATGTTTCCTGTGAATTTTAAAACCCAGACTTGTACAGAAACAGAAGCAAAACCATTAGAACTCTGGAGGATAGCCAGTGAGGTCTGGATAATGCTACATCCAGGCAGAGCAGCACCAGACTGGCAGCCCCATTATCACTAAACTTAGCCGATTAAAGATCAGCGATCATTAGCACCTCGTATGTGCCTCTGATCCTTGTGGTACCCAGCACCAAAAAATTTGGGCTTTCCCTCTGGATGTGTTTACACTGTGATGATTGTTTCTGGTAAATACAAAGATGAGTGGGCTAAAGGGAACCTCTTGCTGTCTGAACCTCAGCCACCACCTGTGTGACACAGAATCTTTGAGGTTTGTTCATATGTGCAGAGAAATAAAAGCACCTGTCAATATTATTCCAAGATGTTTACTGGTATTCTAAAAGAAAGATATTTACAAGGTTTTGAAAAAAACTTACCAGATATGTGACATAAACACATGTAGTTTCCACACCAAAAGGTACGTGGAAATATGCTTATTGTGGCACTCTTCACAATAGTCAACATCTGGTAACAGCCCAAAAGTACATCAATAATAGAGCTGAAATGACATTGTGATATAATTCATACCAGAACATAGATGCAGCTATGTAAGTGAATAAACTATAACAACATATAATAATTTGAGTGAATCCTACAAACAGAATGTATACATTATATGGTTTCACTTATATAAACTTCAAAACCACAAAAGGTATTTTATGGTCTAAGAAGTTGGGTGAGTGGTTCTCTTCAGGAGTAGTGGCTGGACACGGCCATGAGGGACATCTTCTGAAAAGCCAGTAATATTCTAAGTTTTTTTCTCGGCCCTTGTTACATTAATGTGTTCATTGTGTGCAGTAGTCCACTTTAAATAAAAATGTACAAAAAGAGTGAAAATAAAATTGAAAATGAAGGGACGGGAAAAGATATAACTTGCAAAGAATCAGCTTATTAAATCTGATTTCAATATCAGCTATATTAATAGCAGATAAAGTAGGCTTTGGGATAGGTATATTTCATTATGACAAATGGATCAATTCATGAAGAAAAAGTAGTAATCCTATATGAATATTTGGCAAATGAGGTTATTTTGAAATACCTGAAGTAAACACTTACAGAACTAAAGAGAAAGACAAAGCCACATATTTAAAGATTTTTAATACCTTTCTGTCAGTATTTGCTGTAACAAGTGGAAATTTCTCAGTACAAATATAGATCTTACTCAATCTGATCAAATTGATTATAAAGTAAACCATCCCTACTGATGCACAATACATTTTTTTCAAATGTATGTGACATCTCAACCATGATAAACATCTTACACAATAAAACAAGTCTTAGTAAATCTTAACAGACTGCAACTTAAATGAGTATGTTTTTATGACCATAGTAATGATCTAGAGTCCAGTAACACTCAGGTAGTTAGGAAACCTTCAAATATTTGGAAATTAAGACATATCCAAATAAACTGAGTTAAGCAAGATACCACAAGGGGAATTGGAAAATAATTTAAACTGAGTGATTATAAAACCAGAACAGATTAAAATTTACAGAGTACAGTTAAGGCAGTGCTTGAGGAAATTTATACTTTTGACTGCTTATATCAGGAAGAAAAGGAGAATTTAAAAATCATTGCTAGCTGAGTGTGGTGGCTCACACATGTAATTCTAGCAACTCAAGAGGCAGAGGCAGGAGAATCACAGGTTCAAGCCCAGAGGCAGTCTACATAACTTAGACCCTGTCTCAAGATAAAAAATAAAAAATGGGCTGGGAGTGCAGCTTAGTGGTAGAGTGCTTGCAAAGCATGTGTGAGGCCCTGGGTTTAAGCCCCCAATTACTGTAATCAATCAATCAATCAATCAATCAGTCAGTCAGTAAATGAATAACTGCTAAAAACCAAAATGAATGAAAAGTAAATCGAAAAATAAAAATAAAAGCATAAATTGATGACATTACAGGAAAATAATAGTGAAACAACAAGGCCAAAAGTTGGTTCTAGGAAAAGATTTAGTAAAATTGATAAGCACCAAAAAGATTGATCAAAAATTGTACATTACTAATATTCGTAATGAAAGAATATTGCTTGTGATCCTACTGACGTTGTTGTTGCTAGGTGCTGTAGAGTCGGTATCCAACTCATAGTAATCCTGTGTACAACAGGTGAAACACTATTGTCAGTGCTTCTCTGCTGTTCATAGGGTTTTCAATGGCGGGTTGATTTTTGGGGGGAGTGGGATGCCAAGTCCTTCTTCCAAGCCTACAGTACCTGGTGTTCCCAGGTAGTCTCCCATCCAAGTACTAACCAGGCCCAACCCTGCTTAGCTTCTGAGATCTGACAGGATCGGAAGCCACAGTGCTATGGCTGCAGGTGTTAGAAGGAGAAAAAACCCATATCATGAAAAAGTTTGTCAAGAGATTCAACAGCATAGAGTTTTCATGGAATTCAAATTCCTTAAGAAACAAAACAAACATAAACTGACATAAGAAGACACAGAAAATCTGAATAGCATGTTCCTTCAAAAATTAGAATTTGTAACAAAATGAAATGAAACAAAACAATAGTGAAACTTGCCCACAAAGAAAACTCCATGCCAGGTCCTAAAGATGCTCTCTCTTTTTTCCATATTCTATAATAGAAATGTTTGAGATGGTGGCTGTTGTATAAGCCTGGATCCCTGAGTATAATGTGCCTTCCTCCACCCCTGATCCAATGGCTTGAAATAGGTATACAGCACTGTGAGGACTTTATTATGCAGCATATCTAGCATTTGCCCACTGATAAAGCATCCATGCTTGATTTGGTGAATCTGTCTTGATTGGGTAAAATAAGTTAGGGGCTAAGAGAAACTGAGTTGATCTTACTCAAGTTACAACAAAAGAAGAATTGTATCTAAAAGGCTGATTATTCTGTCTCTATGCCTTAAGTGAGCTGGGATTTAGCTCAGTTGGTAGAGCGCTGAGCTGCAGTCTCTGAGGTCCCGAGTTCAATTCCCAGCACCAGAAAAAAGGAAGAAGGACCTGGCAATCCACTCCCAAGGCAATCCTGAAACAGCCATTGTAAACCCTATGAGGGTCGCTATGAGTCGGATACCGACTCGACGGCACCTAACAACAACAACAACAACAACAACATGCCTTAAGTTGGCCTGCAGCTGTATCCCTGTGATATCTGTTCCTGTCAGATCTCGGAAGCTAAGCAGGGTTGGGCCTGGTTAGTACTCAGATGGGAGACTGCCTGGGAACACCAAGTGCTGTAGGCTTGGGAGATGGATCTGGCAATCCATTCCCCCAAAACAATCAGCCATTGAAAACCCTATGAACAGCAGAGAAGCATTGACAGTAAGTAGTGTTTCACCAGTTGTACACAGGGTCGCTGTGAGTGGGATACCGACTCCAAGGCACCTAACAACAACATATCTTAAGTCTAGTTCCTAATTGGCCTTAAGTTTTCAATGATTGATTTAACTTTGGAAGCAGCATGTCTAAGGCCCTAAGTTTTACCCCCTGTACTGAAAAAAAAAAAAAGAAAAAAAAAAGGAAAAATAAAGTGGATTGCAGGGTGTTAGCCACAAGTGAAGCTATTTCAGTAGTTTGAGGAAACATGATGATGGCTTTGACTATGCTAGCACAAGTGCAGCTGGAGAGAAAGGACAGACTAGAACATATTCTGGAGGTAGAGCTAACAGGATTTGTGGAGAAATTGCCTAAGGGGTGGGGGCAAAGGAAAGTGAGTAATTAAGGATCACTTCTATACTTTATGTTTCAACACCTGGAAAGGTTTTGGTGCTGTTTATTGGTTGGAATATATTGGACAAGGAATGACTTTGGATCAATGGTATAGGAAGAACAAAATGAAGAGGGAAAAAATATCAAAATCAAAATTATTGACTTTGCTATTTGATTTTAACAGTAGTAAGTTTAAGATGCTTATTGAATACACAAGCAAAGATAACAAGGCGACAATTGGAGATTTTTTTTTTTTTTTCCTGTACTGGGGGTTGAACCCAAGGCCTCACACTTGCATATTTTGCAAGTGCCTGACCACTGAACTGCACTCCTGGCCAATTTTTTTTTTTTTTTTTTTTTTACTTTTTTGAGACAGGGTCTTACTAACTTATGCAGACTGCCTCTGGTCTCAAACTTGCAATCCTCCTGCCTCTACCTCCTGAGCTGCTGGGATTACAGGCATGTGCCACCATGCCCGGCTAGAAATTCTTCTTTTTAACTCTGCCCCTAACTCTTATGATTGTGAATTGGAACATGTGTTTATCTCCAAACTAACAATGGCTGGAGTAGTTCGCAGGCCTACTGCTAAATTCCATCCAAAATCCCTTGATCTTGTGGAGGAATTGTTTCTCCTAAGAAAGTAAACAATGCTATTAGTAGAAGAGAGAGAGAAATAGGAAAAATAGGATGATAAGAAAAATAATGAATGCTCCCTACAGAAGATCATTTTTTTCATGATGAAGAATATAATCTATAACAAAAATATAACTTCTAAAACTTTTTGTATACTTAACAACATAACACCAACATACATAAAGCAAATAAGGAGTCAGAAAATATAAAAATAAATATATAGGTATAAGATAAAAGCAAACAATTTTAACAAACCCATTGAATATTTAATTTTGTTAAAATTAAAACCAAAATTAAATATGTTATATGATTTATTTTAAGGCCAGAGTTGATGTCCAACCATAGGTAGCTAAAAATGTACAAAAGCAGGCATGTTTGGGGCATATTTGATGACAGTCAAGAGAATAGGGGAGATAAAAAAAATTTAGAACCCAAAAAGCTGATTTGTAGGAAGTTCTAGTTGTTTAAGCCAAATTTGGGATAATTAGATATTGATGTGAAGGTCCTTTACTAATGGTTATTCGATTTCTGAATGGCAGCATATTAGTAGTTTTTTTTTTTTTGAGGACTACTCATATGATATATGCATTTGTAGGCAGTGCTGCCCAAGTTCAGTTCAGCAGACACCTCTGTAGTCCGATAGACTTGGAATAAACCCTTGAACATACTTTAGCTTCCATGTTCTCATGTTAAAATGAAACTAGTAATATCATGTACTTCAAATGGTCATTTTGAGTAATTAACCTCATAAAACATATCAAATATACACCAATTCAGTAGGTAGCACATACTAAGCTCTCTCTCAACTAATGCCATTTAGCCAATCATTGCAGGCTAGTTTGAATCTGAGACTCAGCTTTGAAAACAAAACTTTTAGAGCTCAGTTGCTTGAGTTGAAATCATGGCTTTGCTGTATGACCTTACGTGAGTCATTTCATCTCCTGTTATTCAGTTTCTTCATTTGCAAAGTAGAGATAAGGTAGTATCTAGCTTATGTATGTCTTTTGAGACTTAATATCTAAACTTGTTAGAACAGTTTCTGGCACATTAAACGCCAAAGAAAGGTCAGCAATTATTTTTGTTACTGTTATTTTACTGTTTTCCAGATTTCTGTTAAATAAGACCTCAGAAGCAAAGAGGAGAATCACAGTGTGAAGCAGGAATTAATTACTAGACTTTCCAGTGAGAACAGATGCCAAGTGAGGCTAAAGTGAGAAAAAAAAGTGGAAGCCAAGGATTTGGAACCAGGGAAGCAGGTGAATTAATAGGTCTCAAAACTTGACAGGTGAACAGCAATTACCTGAGCTCCTAGGTGTACGGTTAGCACCTACATAATGTGTGTGAGAAGCTATCAGTAATAGGTCATACCCTGCACATTTTCTAACTATTATAAAATTCAATCTTTCAGGTAACCCTGAGAGTCAGGTATTATTATTTCAATTTGTAATGAGGAAAATGAGCTTTAAAGAGGTAAAGTCAATTGATTAGGTCAAGTAGTTGGATGTAAGGGGGTGAGACTGAGGTTTAGGCCTGATGCTCCCTCTCCACTAATCACCCTCCTACAATGTTGAGAGCCAAGAATTGTGAACATCATTCCTTCCTCCATGTGGAAAGTTGCCAGATCTGATTCAAAATGATGTAGCATGGGATGCAGTTAAAGGCCACAAACATATGAAAAACTTGGGTTGTTCCAATAGGACAAACCTTTATTTAGCCATTGCCCACTGCATTTAATTGAGAGGGGAAAGTCTCTTTCTTTCAGAAATCTCTCTGTGCCTACTTTCAAGATGCAGACCATAAAAGCTCCGAGAAGATCTTCTACCCTGACTCCATCTCTCACCTTCTACCCTTCCCTGGTCCCCCACACCTGACTCACCCTAGCAATTCACTTCCAAGGCTTGGATGTTTTAGCTCAGCTTCCTTCGCCTCTGGCAAGGCTACACAACAAAAATAACTTTCCTTTTTCTTCTCCCTTCCCAACCTCCATGGTGTTCTTTTATGAATAATTGCATTTGAAACAGAAGACATTGTGTGATTGTTACAGTTTGTGGACAACAATGGACTTGTCTAATCCACTTCTTGGTGATGGTTTCCCTCTTAGATAGTGGTCTTTATTTTATGCATGCATAGTGGTCTTTAATTTTATGCATGTTTATGGAAGGAGTGTAGGTAAAACAAATCAAACTAGGGCTAGGCCTTGTAGTCTGGTTCTCCAAATTGAAGGCTCCTGATTGGGCAAGGGTTGAAAATCCTCAGGTATCTAAAGTCCTAGGGACGGTGACAGCCACACAGTCTTCACTAAGTTCCTGTGGAGTTTCTATAAAAAACTCCTGTCATTAAGTCAGTTGAATTATTCTTGTATTTATTCTCATTCTTTCTCTCCCTCCCCTTCTTTCCCTCCCCTCTTTTGGGTTCAAGCAGCTTCCCAGAAAAAGCCACAATGTAATTCACAAACCTAAATCGATGTTAAAATTCACTGCACAGTGTATAGTTGCCAATTTAGGTTTTCCAAGAGAAAGAAAGGAAATTATTAAAGAATTACCCAGCTTTGTTGAGACCTAGGCAATTACTTTTTTGAATGCTACAGGACCATTTAAAGCGTCCGTTGCTTATTTGCAGAATTAAAAAGCCGTAGCTATTATTTCTTGTTTAACAAACTTTGACCACACTCAGACTGGGGAGCTCCATACAAAAGATGTAGAGAACTGAATTTTTTTTTTAACTGATTAAATTTTAACCAGCTGCTGGGCAGATAGTTTGCCTGAGGCACATTTGTCAGTTTCAAAGGGTCTTTTTATTAATTTTGCATTTTGTATTTTGTTAGTGGAAAGAGCTCCCTCTTTGGGGACTGCCAAAAGCTATAGGCTGCGAATCTTCAAGCAGCCCAAGGACGCTTCTGAGAATGCCAAGTAGATTTGGGTTTGTGAGCACTTCCCCGTTACATGAGCTTTATCGGTCCTAAAAATATATTAACTTTAGGGGTGAGTTGTTTGAAACTTTACAGGATCCCTGCTGACTCTGCTTTGGTTAATGTGAATCTTGCTATTTGTCTGTGAAACTGCCTCACTTTGCTGTGTGAACTTGAACAATTTACTTGACCTCTCTGAGACCCAGGTTTCCATATAAAGGCGTGTGGTTTATCTTTATGGCCCCTGCAGCACTGGATTAGCTGTTTTATGACTGGTTGGGGAATTCTGACGTGGTAAAATTCTCATTTTTTTATATAAATGGGATATGACAAGTGGCTCAGTTACAAGCTATTATATTAATGGTTGTGGTAATAATTATATTATTATTAAAGCTAGAAACATTAAAAATTTTTCATGTCAGGTTCCATGGTAAACACTTTACATGCATTTTAATACTTATTTTGTCAGAGAAAATTCTGACATGGGAGCTGTCATCATTCCCATTATAGCGGAGGCAACTGAAGGTACAGAAGATTAAGAAATTTACTCAAAGTTAAATATTAAGTGACTGAACCAGGATTTGAATACAAATCTGCTCAATGCCAGAGGTTGTGTTATTAACAAGTTTGTTTCCTTCCTCTGGTTATAAAGATCAACTTTTGTTTCTGGGCTGGAAATATGCTCTGGTTTCATATGGATATTTCCTAATTTTTAGATCTGCCTGAGCCTGGGCTTGGTAAGAATTTTGATGTCAAACTCGATAGTGTCCTGAAAGGCCCAGACAGACCTCTCTAGGTTCAGGCAGCTCCAGGCTGGAAGGGCCGCCTGCAGCGAAGAGAAAATTTGTGAAGAGGAGACAGAACTCAGGGGTTAAATGGAAAATACAAACCTCTTCTGTGATGCTGGGAATTTCATAAGTTCCACTCAGGCATCTTCAAACAGCATTAAATACAAAGTAAAAAAGTCTACCCTCAGGCTAGAATTTGTAGACGACTTACCTGCAGGAGAATATGGCTAAATTTCTGCCTGAAGACAAAGAATCAGGGCTTACATTTACAAAGTAAAAAGGGAAGTAGTGTGTATATATGTATATGTATGTATGTATATATATATTTTTTTCCTGAATATATATTCTTTTTTGTATTTCTACTTTTATATATATTTTATACATAAATATATCATTTCACCAGTAAAACTTTTTATGCCAAATCAATACCTGACAGACTGACTTCTGCATTATTTAATGTCCTTTCCTATTGGGAGTGACATAATACCATCAGCCTCAATATGATCTTTAAATTCCTGTAGAGGATTCTGTTACTTTACCTCTGAAGGCAAATTCTCCATGGTATGTTGCTCTATCATGAATGTGGGGTTTTTTTGGTTTGTTTATATTTTTGTTTTTTGGTGGTGCTAGGGATTGAACCCAGGATATCACACATACTAAGCATGTGCTCTACCACTGAGCTACCACCCCAGCTAAATGTGTTTTTTTTTTTTCTTGCTGCCCTTTTGGCTTGGTTTTTGTAATCATCATGACTTAACCTATTGATTAAAAAATAAGAAAGTGCACATTGCACCAAATTTTTGTGATATTCCACGTGGAGGTGTGGACTATGTCTCCAGGGCATGTTTAATTCTTTTTTGAGCTAAACTTTCCTGGCTTTCTGCACTCATAATTGGCTTGTTATTCAGTGTACTATATGTAGCAAGATGGAGCATTTAATCGAACTGATTCAGGAGCCCGAAAGAACTTCATACCAGTATTAGTTCCATGAAAGAGAAACACATGCACTTGCAATAACATTTGAAAGTTATTTCATTTGGTAAATGTTATTTAAAACAAATAGCATGGACTTAAAATAACTTAGAAAGCAAAGGAAGCAAAATATATTGGACACACAGTTTATCATTAGGTATGTCACAGGAATGTAGTACTTTCAGGCTCAGGAAAATTATACAGTTTGCACAGGACTAACTATGGGGAAAATTAGTAGCAGAGTGGAGCACCAGGTATGGTGTGTTGTTCTTGACACAGGTCTCTTTGTACTGCACCTGTATTTCCTCAAATTCCAACTTCATTATGCAGCCTGAATCATATAAGTTTAGAATTGCTATATTTTCCCAGTGAATTGAACTTTTGCGTTTAGTAGTGGTGTTCTTCATAATGAATAATGCTCCTTTTTGTAAAGCATATTATGTTGGTTATCTTTTACTGAGCAACAATGTCACAGCTTACTGCTTTAAAGCAAAACACAGTTGTTACCTCACAGTTTCTGTGGTCAGGAATCTGGGCATTGCTTCACTGACCCCATATGCAACTCTCTCTTACAAGGTTCCTTATGATTTCGGTGTGAGTCCGGGGTGTGTGGTCGCATCTGAAGGGATAGGATGGGCCTGGGAAGCATCCTTTCCATACTTTGTCAGTGGTTGATGGAAGCATTCTGTTACTCATGGGCAGTTGGACTGAGGGTATTAGTTAATTATTCATTGATCATTGACCAGAAAACTGCCTTTATCAGTACCTTGTCATGAGGGCCTCTCTAAGACAGCAGTTTGGTTCCTCGGAGTGTGCAAGCTAAGGATACAGTGGAATCTGCCAGCAATATGGAAGACATCTTTTGAGACAGGTCTTGCTAAATTGTGTAGGCTGCCTCTGAACTCGAACCAGTGATCTTCTTGCCTCAGCCTTCTGAGAAGCTGGGGTTGTAGGCATGTGCCATAGCACTTCATTATGGACAAATTGTGTTTCTCCTAGGAGCCAGAGAGTTTTTACCCACCTGGGATCTCTTTAATTTTCTTCCTGAAATTCCAGGTTACTATTTGTATGTAAAGATAAACAACTCCACTGTTCAGCTGGCACAGGCATATTCAACAGCATACAGTGCTGACATTGGCTTTTTTCAGAAAAAAATCTTGCCTGCCATATTTGCTTACAGGGCACACTCAACTTTTTTATCTTTTTTTTCCTATTGAGTGGGAGAATGAGTGCTTGGGGAGTTATCTTACTATCTGAGAGCCCAGCAGTGCATTCAAAATTTTTTCTACAACACACAGTGTGTGGTAGGAAGCACTTTGGAGTATCTGATTACCACACTCGGGGATCCAGAAGATACTTTCGCTTTTCTTTTTGAACACAGGAAAGGAGAATTACAGTGGCCAAAAGGGAACTTCAGAGGATGGTAAAATATAGCTTTGATCTCACGCTAGATATACATATATCTAAAGGCTGTACGTGTGTTCTCATGTTTGCCACTAGGAATATGCTGGACCATAGCCCCTGTTTCCAAACTACTAGACAATTGTCCTTGCTTCCTTGAGTGGCTGGGTTTAGGCTGGCCCTGGAAAGGGAAAGATCAAAACCAATCATCCAAGATTTCTGAGAACAGTGGCCTAGTGCCTGCTGGGATATTAGCCACACCTGACACCCTTCTCTGCAGGCTTGACTCTGGAGCAGGTGTGTTTTCCAGACAGTGCTGACCATAGGTGTGAGTGACACAGGCAGACAAGTGTGAGGCAGAAAAAATACAGGCTTTAGCAGCATAGCCAGGTGTGTCAGGAACACATCTGGCCGTTGAACCCCAAGGGGCTGTCGTCCTGCTGGAAGTCGAATAGAATGGGCAGGACCCATAAGGAAAAGAAGAAACCCCATGGTGATGAACTAGGGAGGCCATCAGACCATGGAGAAAGAAGTGGGACCTCCCTAATACTCCACACTCTCAAATGGGCTCTGAAACTGGAGGAAATTGTGACATGGTGGCTTGGCTGAGAATAGAAATGAAATGCACGGTCTTGGACAAGAGGGAGATTTTGGGCAAATAACTCAAGAAAGAAAGGACAGGATTTGGTGTGATGCTGCAGCTACAGAGGCTTAAGTGTCCTCCACTCTAGTGCTTCAGCCCTAGCCTTCTACCTCTGGTGGCATGAGGAGCTTTTGTCTTGAATGACAGCCTGCCTTTAAATAACAATCACTAGTGTGAAAGTTACTTCATTTTCAGATCTACTTCAGTTCTCCTGTTTACCCAGGAGAGCATTTAGGTTGCTGGTACTATGTCTTTAACACCTCTCTGACATCTATAATTTTCACTTTGTAACCAAGAAAAAGCATTTGTCAGGGGAAAAAAAAAAAAAAGGCCTGGCTAGAATTTAATGACAATTTTGTTTTCATTGAATTTATTCTTTAATTTTTAAAGTTATAATCACTAATGCATATTAATTATACAGATTAATGGGTTTCACTGTGATGTTTCCATATGTGCATAGATTGGGCTTTGTTCATGTCCACCCTGCCCTGCTCTCCCTTCTTTCCCCCAGCCCCTGATCCCCACCCCCTTCTTTAATAGTCTCTTTTCTACTTTCAGGTCATGTTTTTAATTAAAAAATATTTTAATTTTTTACTTTCCACCTATATGAGAAAAAAAACATCATATTTGTCTTTCTGTGTCTGGCTTATTTTGCTTAACATGATCATCTCCAGCTCCATTTAGTTACTTTTAATAAAAATATAAAGTTTCCCTTTACAGTAAATTTATTTAAGCAAAATAAAAAAATGAATCTATTTAAGAAAAAAATATTAAAGAACAAGTAATGTGGGTGAGGGCTGAGATTAGCTCAGTTGGTAGAGTGCTGCGCTGCAGTCTCTGAGGTCCCGAGTTCGGTTCCCAGCACTGCAAAAATGGGAGAAGGACCTGGCAATCCACTCCCAAGGCAATCCCAAAACAGCCATTGGAAACCCTATGAGGGTTGCTATGAGTCGGATACCGACTCGATGGCACCTAACAACAACAACAACAATGCGGGTGATAATTAGACATGATAGATAATAATGAAAGTAGTACCAATATGACCAAGAATTAGGAAACCTTGACCTTGTATGATTCTGGTTTTCTGGCTCAGGCACAGGAGAAACAGAGAGAGCAGAAATTACCTTCTCAAGGTCACATATTATATTAGTATCAGAATGGGAAGTGCAGCCTAGGTTTCCAAACACCTAGTCCCCACTCTGTCTAACATTCCAGGTGATGTCCCTAAGCTTTAACAATAAAGAAGACAGGCTGCCTGCGATCTCTTGGCAGAGGCAAAGCCAAAAGCAAAAGGCAATGTGTCCTGACCTAACTACCAACAAATGAGGATAGCAAGAAGTTTTAAGATATCAAGCAATGCCTTTCTGATTTCTGATTCCATTTCACTCTTTCTTTCTCCTTTCTCCTGACATTCTTTAGATGTGCATTTCTTTAAGAAAGGGACATAACTAATCTCAGTTTCCAAATGCCAGCATTCTTAGGAGAAAGGAGAGGACTTTGTGCATAGTCAAAGCCTTAGATGATTTGAAGAAAAAGATTCTCTCTCCATCTTGCACATCCCCAGCTCAAAATGATCCTCTTGGTCTTGGGAATGTGAAAGATGGGTGGGAAAGCTATGTGAGTAAAGGTGATGGCTGCTGGAGAAGGAAGTCCTAGGCTATCTCCCATGGAGAATCCCTAAAGAGCCCAGAATTCCAGATAGGTTGTGGGTCTGAGAGGAGAGGGGCATTGCTACAGAGATGGAGGGGCTGATGGGTGCATCTGGAGGAATCAAGGTGAGAGGAGGAACAAAGAGACTCCTAAACACCAGTGTGGCACAGAAGTTAATGGGGGAGGCTTTGCTGATGAAAGTGACTATGCAGATGGGAATAAGGGACAGTGACCAGCAGGGAGAGACAGATGAGGACAAAATAAGATGTGGAGGATCTCAAAGGAGAGTTGAATTATAGAAAAAAAAATTTACATTTTCAAAGCTGATTTAATGGTTTGAAATTCACATCAGATTTAAGAAGTAGCAATGAGGGCATGCATGTGGTCAGCATGAAGACCAATTAATAGCTGAATCCATGAAATGGCCTTTGGAGGGAATCTTAGAGGATGGATAGGATTCCACAGGCCTGAAGGATTAGGGAAAAAATAAACATAATCAA
The DNA here is from genome assembly GCA_007922755.1 of Pedetes capensis. Taxonomy (NCBI): domain Eukaryota; kingdom Metazoa; phylum Chordata; class Mammalia; order Rodentia; family Pedetidae; genus Pedetes; species Pedetes capensis. The sequence goes on from VMDO01021210.1 coordinate 30,312, forward strand.
CAGGGTTTTGGGGTTTTTTAAAATTAATTAACTAATTAATTAATCTGTAAATCAAAGAATACATTTCCAAAGAAAAATTCAAAGAAAATAGACAGGGCAAATGAAGGGGTGACTGAATCTCAGTGAGAGGAGGTGAGGGCCCTCTGCTAGAGAATAGTCATGGCACCTGGACTTGGACAGATGCATAACGAGCACTCTGATGGCAGGTTAGCCTCTGAGGAGGCAGATCCCTGAGTGTTCAGGTTTTACCTGCTGAGCCTGAGGGGATGACCAAACGCTCTGTAGCTCCTACCCCATACTGTTGTTTATGCAGAGAAAAGATTTTTGGATAGATTGTGACACCAAGAGATATAGGGCCTTCAGAGGTTAACAAACAAGGGATCAAATCATTGGTCTCCTGGAGCCTCAGATTTCTATGTAGAGAATAGGAATGATGTGCCTACCTCATATAACTGTTGGGGAAAAATCAGATAATAATAGACCTAAACCTGGGAAACAGTATCTAGTATAGAGCAAGGTCTTAGTAGCAATTTATTTTTTTTCCCTTTCCTCTCTAAAGGGAGAACCATTTCATAATCTCAGTCCCTACCACTTTACCTAATATTTTGCTTTGCTATAGAGAGAGCAATGAAGAATCTCTCCCTTTGACTTGCTCCAATTTAAAGAGCATGTATAATTCAAAAACAGACAAAGAAAATCATCATTGGTTGTAGCGCCTGGCTGTTAGATGAACAGATCAGAGAAGTTTTCCATTACACAGTGCAGTTTTTCTTTCTTTGGCTGTCAGTCAGCACAAATGTAATCCCAGGAATCAAGGCACTGAAAAGTGAATTTCTGGCCGGACTGATCACAGCATCCCTGACATCATACAGCTGCTGCTTTCCATAATCAATGTCAGAGCTTAGTTTATTCACCTTATGAGTCCCTCGTGAAATTCCGAACCCCATACCTGGATGGTAACATTTCCCCTAATTGATGCATGTTTGCTCTGGGAATTATATCCTGTTTGATTAATTTTGGGTTTGATTTCCCTCCTCCTGTTATGATTTCAATGGACAGAGCTGTTCGTTTGATGCTTTGCATGTGGTGGAGGGAGATGGATCTATGAGCATTGAGTTGGGTCCTAAAGCTAGCCTTCAACTTTAGGAAACTTTTCCATGTAAAAAGACCCAGAAATGACTGCCCTGGTGTATCTTGGTACAACATTTTTGCTTAGTGTTAGGAAGAAAAGAAGCATCACAATGAGCGCCAGACTAGTTTAGACAATATACATACAGAATTACATAGTCATTATGAGACCTATTTGTAAGATGTAAGCTCAGAAGAAATCTCATGTTTTTCTCCACAGACTTAAAAAGATTAAACTAGAGTAGTTTTGTAAAAAGTGAAGTTCGTTTTTTATTAAAAGACTGTAATTTTACCTCACTACTCTTATGCTTGTGATGTATCTTCTTGCCACCTTGTTTACATTTCCATGTGTTTGGGTGTAGCTGTAATCAGATGCTTTAAAGTTTTATACAGCAAGTCCTTAAGTAAATATTTTCTTAGAGATTTGTCAGAGTTTTCAGAAGTCTCCATTTATTGAGCCCCCTTTGAGTCTATAGGTCCTAGCAGACCCTGGGGAAATATTTGCATAATGATGGACACAGACTATGGGATAATTTCCTCACAGTAAAATAATGCTGTCATGTATCTTTCTGTCAAAGAACCCCATGCTGTAACTTCTTCTGGGCCTCTTCCCTGGGTTTTTTGAGTATCCTCTTCAGGGTTGTTATTTTACTTGGTATGTTTGAGTGAGAGTGTCCAATCTGTTTTTGGCCAGTTCTCCCCTTTCTCTGCAATGTAGCAGAACTCTGTGACTCTGTGTTTACAGCCTAAACCCAATTTCCCCCAGTATAATCAGAGGGGGTAACATGTACTGTAGAGGACTGGCAAGAAAAATCAGGAAGATGAGTGTTCTCCCCACCACGATACCCAAATGTGTCACTGAGGGAGGAAGACTAAATGCTCATTCCAGCTTTCGTAAAAGTTGGAGATCCCCAGGGAACAAAGACTCCCCAATGATTGTGATAGCTTTTCTCACAAAACAAATGTTTTCATTTTGAGGATGGGAGGGAGGAGGGGTGTGGTGGAGCCTTAGAAGATGGGTGAGGGGAGTCTTCTCCAAATGCAGCACTGAGAACTCCAGGTGAGGGAGGTGAGATACCCAGGAAAAGCCAGAAAGCCAGGGTGAGGCAGGCTAATGCTTTTAACCTCCTACATCTGCAAGGACCCCAGAAACCAAGTTAAGAAGATTCAGTTATGAGTATGCAGGAGTGAAAGATTGTGGTGTGACAGAGCAGTTGGCACTGAAGCTGGGAGAGGAGGGCCAGAAGTTGTACATTACCCATGCCATTCCAGGCACTTCCCAGCTCTGGTAGGGTGTGGGGTATAGGCCATTTATCCAGTGGTCTTCAGCCTTGTCTGATTTTGGCATTTATTGCTGAAGATTGGTACTTCAGAAAGATCCAGCTTGGTGCTTGGAGATCCTGGCTCTCCACTGTCCCAGTTCTCTTGCCTCCTATGACATCTTGCCTTGAATAAGGACTGGGGATGGTGGGGGCAGGGAGGAAATGGAGCAGAGGAGGAAGGGCCATTGACCATTTTAGAAGGGAGCTCACATCCTGGTTTGCTCCGAGTATCCCCAGCTTATGCTTCTTTTCCCAAGACACTAATTAATGGTAAGCTCCTTCACTCTAAAAAAAATTCTTGATTCAGAAAAGAAATTGATGATTAACCTGGCAATGTTAGTAAGATGACATTCACAAATGAATATTTTTAAGGAAGATAAGAACAGAAAATGTTCTAAGGGTTTGAGACAGAAACCGTGATTCCATTTGTGAAACTCAAGAGGACTGGGAGAAGATTTGCAGCATTTTTGTGACCAAGATAGGTCAGTGATCAGGGATCTTGTGGCATTTAACTAGTAGGACTTGACTTTGGAACAATTTTGATACCCACTACCAGTGCCTGGGTGAGGCTCTGCCCCATTAGACCTCTGGTTTCCTATATTGTAGTGCCTCACCAGTTCCATTGACCAGTAGAGGAGACTGGCAGATGTTATCTTGCAGGTACTCAGCTTAAGGCCCTATCTTGACATCTTAAATAAGTTGGATCCAAATATTACAGTATGGAATAGGGGTATGAGTGGTGATGAGAGATGGAGAAGGGTATGTGTGTGCAGCCATTGCCTTTACTGGGCTCAACTGGGCTAGGGACAAAGGATCTGCTCAGAGATCATGTAATTTGGACCATTTATTTTTCTGGGACGTTGAGGACAGTCAGAGCTTCCATTTATTAGGTACAGAGGAGAATGCAAAGTAAGCATTGTTTCACTTGATGCATATTGAAAGTACCCAGGAGGGAAGTAAATCTGTTCTGTGGAATTAGAAAGGTCATGTCATATTCTTTGAGGAGGAGAAGGGAGAGGGGGAGCAATAAGTCACATCCCTACAACACAGGTCTGAGGAAGCAAATAGGGATAATGGAATAAGCAAGCCTATCGTTGCATTCCCTAATGGCTTTTTATTCAGTCAATTGTCCTATCAATCAACCACTAAGCATATACTAAGGACCTACTTCAGACCAGCCTCTTGGACAAGTAAAGAAGATATGTAAGCCACAGTTCTTTTCACTGTGAGCTTATTCTCCAGCTGGGAATGAACAGATTATGCAAGCACTTGTATTCCCCAGGCACTATTAACTACAGACTTAACCATGCTCAGCTCCTGGCTTAATCCTCACTGGACAGACAATATGAAAAAAGATACAGCCTGTCCAACAGAGAGGGAATGAGCTTAAGTGGACAGCCAATAGTCTGAGATCTAGTGTACTCGGGCCTCACTCCAGATCATTTATCCTTTAATTGAAGATAACTTCCAACTTCTGTCAGATACAACTTAGACTCAACTTCCTTTGTAGCTATACAATGTCTGCAGAATCAGTGTGATTTAAAATACAACGAATGTGTAGACTTCGGAGTCTGGTTGTCTGGTTTGAATACTACCTCTGCCACATTCTATCTCTGGTGATCCAGTTACAAAAAGGAAATGATAATATGTCACGTGAAAGGTGTTGTGAGGGATTAATGAAGTAATTGGCCTCAGAGACTAATACAGAGAAGAGATTCAAATGATGATAGTTATCAGTACTGGTGGTAGTAATAGTAGTAGTAGTAGTAGTAGTAGTAGTAGTAGTAGTAGTAGTTGTTGTTGTTGTTGTTGTTGTTGTAGATGGTGCAAGGAATTGATTTGTGCTCTAGTGAGTAAAGTTTGTGACGAGGTGCATGGTTTTCCTGGATTCTTCCCATTGTAGCTAGATATGTCTTCTGTGGCCATGACTTGACATCATTTTCCAAATTGATCAATTGGAGCATCAACCTTCTTCATACTTAGTCTCAGCACTGATCTTAATCAACCTTGAACTCATCGTACTTCCCTGGAGATTTTGTTCAAGGATCCTGCATAACCTACCAGACAACTAGCCTTATTGTCGATGTGATTCTCTAAAATGGTCCTATCTGGTTCTTCATTCTTCCTTCACTTTCCTGTCCCAGAGCTTTCCTTTCTTTATGACAACGATGATCAGGTTTGCTGGCTGTGGTGGTGCATGCCAGTAATCAAATTGTTGAAAAACACGGGGTAGGAGAATTGCAAATTTGAGGCCTACCTGGGCTATACCTTTTGCCTGCAGCTGTACCAGTGTTGTCCAATCCTAACAGATCATGGAAGCTAAGCAATGTTGGACCTGGTAGTACTTGGATGGGAGACAACCTGAGAACACTAGGTGCTGTAGGTTTGGGAAAAGGACATGTCAACCCACTCCCAAAAGATGATCAGCCATTGAAAACACTATGAACAACAGAGAAGCAGTAACAATATTGTTTGCCCTATTGTATGTAGGGTCACTGTAAGTTGGAAACTGACTAGATGGCACCTAACAACAGCAACAACATCAGGTTTAGGACAAACAATTTCTGGTAGTCATGCTAACTCGCAGGACTGTAAGACAGAAAGTTGGGTGATAGCTGCTGTTAGAATGAATCTGAGCAGGAATGGGATTTCCAGATGGAATCTACTAAATGGAGGTTTGGGATAGTAATCTGAAGCAAGGTCCTGATATGAGACAGCAATGATCTGGAAAGAGAGCAGTCAGTGTATTCGGCCACAATGTGGTCAGAGTGGAGAGAAATAGAGACAGCATGAGTAGAAGGTCTTAAAGATCAAACACAGGTTTCTGGATTTACTCCGAGATGAGAGAAAGATGTTGGCCTCAAAAATTCTTGGAATTTTCCAACACAGAGAGGTTTTGATGTCACTTATCTTGTAAAAATGTTGTTGTTGTTAGGTGCCATCAAGTAGAGTCCAACACATAGCAACCTATGTACAGCAGATCAAAACTTTTCTCGATTCTGTGCCAGGCAAATGATCTTATTTATGTTTAAGCCTATTGTTGCAGACACTGTGTCAATCCATCTGGTGGAGGGTTTTCCTTTTGTTTTTTTCATTGACCTGCCACTCTCCCAAACATGATGTCC